>JARGCV010000007.1:427500-667500 GCA_034064705.1 Bothrops alternatus
TGCAAATAAATGTACAAAAAGAAACTTATACTTGAAAAACTTCGAATATGATGGGGGTGTTGACCCATCCACATGTAAGATGTAAGGGTGGGAATCGGGGGGGGGGAGTAAGTTCATACACACCAAGACAACATAAATAGTAGAACAGTTCCCCTGCATGGCTACTTGACAACGCAATGGCCACCTGCATGATAATATTCTATAATCCATGTTTAATCATCTTCAATCCGAGACTACTATCACCCGCTCTCCAACTATATTCTTTTGAAAATCAGAGTGCCCCCTGATCTTTGAAACAATAGATAGGATGCTCAGGAACAATCACATTAATAACTTTATCTTGCATTTGACAATGAAACCAGCCAAAGTTTTTCCATAGCCTTGTCATCTTGGTAAACTTTCAAAATTTTCAGAATTCCACAAACTTTCCCAGAGCTGTAACCATATTAAATATTACTGTATAGTACAGGGGTATCAAACTGCTGGCCCACGGGCTGGATGCATCACGAGGAAATCGCACCCACCCCATTGCCGACAATGGGAATAAAGTTCTGATACGTCACGTGACATCATGTGACGTTGCGAGTTTGACATGTCTGGTATAGTGCAACGTTGAAGTGCAATATTAGGGGCAGAACAATGGTGAATAGAATGTGAAGGATGTGTATATATAATGTATGTGTTTTTTAACTTGTGGTTTTTACTTGTGTGTAGTGTGCACTATTGACAGCACTTAATTTCATTGTGGGATACACAATGACAATAAAGGTATTCTTCTTCTTCTTCACGGGATCCCCATTCTTGCAAATGGCCAACCACTCCGCAACTCCAATTCCACACAATATGAAAACAAATAGGAGCAAAAGAATATAAAATGAAAAATGCAGTATTATTCATTTAGACTAAAAACCACTTTCACAACGACTGTAATATAATAGAAATGAAGCAGTAGGATGACATGTAAATTAAAACATGCAAAATTTCCATGCCATCTAAAATGCCATGAAAGATATTGATCTCAGAACCTTTTTTAGGGTTGCTGACAGCGGTCAGCTACTAAGAAAGACCTTACGCTCCAATTGAAAAGTAGCAAATATGGCATCCACTGCTATTCCTAAAATATGGCAAGATACAAATGGGCACATATGGACATTCAAATCATCTGGCCCCAAATAATTTATTTATGCCATTAAAATCCAGATAACGTTCTTAATTAGGACATACATGCACTCATATTTTTCAATATATGTTAAACTAATGCACAATTAATGAAGACTTGATTATTTTTCTTTAATAGGGCTCCTTGAGGTTGTATAGAAAAGGAAACAAACTCCATAAGAAGCTTATACCTAAACTTTACTCTCACCATTAATATAATTGTGTAATTGTGATTCTTCCTCTCACACTCCAGAGAGTGAGGAAAGAGCCAGCTTGAGTCTCTTCTCAATAGTAGCTCCTTTCCCAAGGCTTAAGGAATATTTCTTTTCTTTTTGTTCCATAACAGATCCTGAATATTTCCCTGAAGGCCATCTCAATGGTTCACTGCAGCATTTCAAGTAGTGAGACATAAATATAACCATCATCATCGGTCCCAAAATTATAAACCTCGAGATAGTGAAGGTATCTCTTGAAACCATGAATTGCCAATGCCATGTTTAAGACCCAAGTTTTATTATACTCCACCATTTCTAACTTTTAGCCATGATAGCAGAAATGTAGCTTAAAATAATGAACTTGGATCTTCAGGGGAAATGTGACTCTCTTCAATATTAATTTCAGTTCTGTCCAGATCAGGCTGGTTTTTCTAAGAACAACACCTCTGTCTTGACTGGCTTAAATTTCAATTTATTTAGACACAGTCATCCTGAAGTTGTTGAAGATACTTCTTTAACAGGATGAAAACCAAGACATAACTTTTTTCATACTGCAGACATTCTAGTAAATATTCCCCAGCGGCATTCAAGAACTCATCATACCAACACCTTCCTCAAAAATTAGTCAAAATATAAATTACAAAAATAAAGACTTCTTCCCCAAGGGAGATCTCCGAGCAGAAACACATGCAGGTTCTCAAAGTTTTGTATTTAAATGCATTATTAATGAAAGTGTGAGCTACAATGGAAGACAAAGTGCTGTCAGATTAACTTTTTGAGAAGCAAAGAAAGAAAGTACACACCAAGAGACACATACAGAGCCCATCATTAGAAGGCTTAAAGAGTCATAAAGACTAGCGGTATGGTGAAAGGCTTAGGATTCTGGGAATTAAAATCAGGTCAGCCATAAATATGGTCGGGCCTATTCTTATGAGAAGTGTGAGAAACATTTTATTAAACACCTTTTACTTCACCCTCAGGCTTAGCACGAAAGAAAAAAACAGGGGGAAGGAGAAGGAAAAATCAAATTGGCACCAGCTGGGATGCAAATGGTTCAGTGGAGCCTGATGGAATTGCTGCCACTAAATGAAGCAAGCAAAATGCAGCCAATGTCTCAGGGGACATGCTGGGAGAGCCCTTGTTCCCTTCACGCTCTCTGTTACAGTGTGATGGAGGGATAGCAGCTAGGTCATTAATATCATTCTCTTTTTTTTCCCCAGTTCTGATAAGGAAGTTGAATTAACGCTAAGCTTTCTGTTTTTTTTCCCTTTAACATCTCTTCCCCCTAAACATTGGCACTGAGTATAAGCTCTTTAGGACAACCTGAATAATTCTCCACATGCTGCTGAGCATATAATTCTTCCTTAGCCTTGCTTGGCATTCTTGGGAAAGACAGATATATTAGAAGAAAATGAGAGAAACTCATAAAGCACATTTAAGACAGTTCCTTCAAAACATTGGAAACAAGAGCCCCTCTTCACCAAATAGCCAATATATTTACTTGATAAATGTGTGACTTTTAAATGTATTATTTCCCACTCAGTTTTGCTATCTTGGATCTTACTATGGATTGGACT
The DNA here is from genome assembly GCA_034064705.1 of Bothrops alternatus. Taxonomy (NCBI): domain Eukaryota; kingdom Metazoa; phylum Chordata; class Lepidosauria; order Squamata; family Viperidae; genus Bothrops; species Bothrops alternatus. Next base: position 430,451 of record JARGCV010000007.1, read on the forward strand.
GAATTAAGATAATGTTTTGTTCCACATAGTGGAAGGATAAATCTATTTTAACTTTTGTTGTGGAAGCATTCCGATGAACCAACAAGATATTGTCACCAATCCTGGATTTGAAAGGAACTGTCAATGGGAACATATATGATGCTAAATCCTTTTATTTGTAAGTCAGGTTAGGGCAAAGGTTGTATATGAGGAAATGGTTTTTGATCTTTGCACCTTCTATATCTAGTTTATATATATATATATATATATATATATATATATATATATATATATATATATATATATATATATATATATATATATATATATATATATATATATATATATATATATATATATATATATATATATATATATATATATATATATATATATATATAAATGGCATGTGAGAACAACTAACCCAGATTATTTTATCTGCTGTGGCTATTTTAGAATGTTCAGATACAGATTCAATATTCCCAATAGAGTTAAGGAGGAGAATAAGATGTCAAGGTAGAAACATTCCATTAAAGATAAAACTTTCTGAGGTAGTGACCTCCCACTTTTTTCAGTGCTAAATAACATGGAACAGGCTCTAGGGGTGATTTGAAAATGCTTAGGGATTATGGCTTGGTTTTTTGCTATTTACATTCATTAATCTTACCTGACAGTTTATAGTTTTTTTAAAAATGCATGTAATTAGAATTTGTCAAACTTGAGTAACAGAATCCTAAGAGGCTCAGTGTTATCACCACAACCAGTAAAAACAACAACCAGCCCTCAAAAGCTACAATTAACAAATTTACTTGTTAAATTTGTATCTCAATTTCCCTCCAGGAGAGCAGAGTGGTTTGTATTAGCACTCCCTTCTTCAGTTTTCTCTTTCTTGCAACATCAACCATAATGGGGTACTCGATGCTCTCTGAGCTTGGTTGTTTTCTTGCAGATGTTTCATTACCCAACTAAGTAACATCATCCCTGCTAGGAGAGGTTTACTCTTTGTTTATAGACAAATTGCCTACAGAGGCAAACAGAGATCAAACCCCACTCCCTTCTAGCACTGATGTTATCTAGTTGGGTAATGAAATGTCTGCAAAAAAACAACCAAGCTCAGAGTACCAAGGATGCCGGAGTTCAACCCTGAGCTCCAAATAATCTCTTCTATTGGTAACGTCAACCATTTAGATAAACTATAAGTAAAGAGAATGGCTCAAGTCCATCTTCAGCAAGGTTTTACACCTGGACAGGAAAAACCAAAGGTACAAGTACAAATTAGGCAAAACCTGGCTCAAAAACAGTAACTGTGAGAGGGACCTTGGAGTCCTAGTGGACAATCACTTAAATATGAGCAAGCAGTGTGAGGCAGCAGCCAAAAAAGCTAATACAATCCTTGGTTGTATAAACCGAGGCATGGAATCAAAATCAGATGAAGTATTAGCACCAATTTATAAAGCCTTAGTAAAACCAGACCTGGAATAAGGCATCCAGTTTTGGTCATCACATTACACGAAAAGATGTTGCGATTTTGGAAAAAGTACAAAAGAAAAGTAACTAAGACGATTAAAGGCCTGGAGACTAAAACATATGAAGAAGGGTTGCAGGATTTGAGTTTGGCTAGTCTAGAAAAAAAGAAGAGCTGGGGAGGGGGGAGAGACATGATAGCAGTATTCCAGTAGTTGAGAGACTGCCACAAAGAGAGGAGGTCAATTTATTTTCCAAAGCACCAGAGGGCAGGACAAGAAACAATGGATGGAAACTAATAAAGGAGAGAAGCAACCTGGAATTAAGGAGAATTTTTCTAACTGTGAGGACAATTAACCAGTGGAACAGCTTGCCTTCAAATGTTGTGGGTGCTTCATCACTGGAGGTTTTTTTTTATTATTATAAAAATTCTTTTATTAAAACAATCAACATTGAGCATAAAAACCTATTATGCAGCAATCATCATGACACCTGGTATACAATACTAAGTATTAGTCTTTGAAAACGTCTGAGTTAAAATAAGCCTTTTTCCCCACTCCTCGCGTCTAGCCTCAACTATACTCCTGTTACATTTTATTTTGATTGGTGTTTCCCTTATCTGTTTCAATATTAATGTGATCAACATTAAACATAAGATCCTATTGCTAAGCAATCATCCTAGAACATAGCATACAACATTAGGTATTAATCTTTGTAAACATTTGTTTTAGTAAACGTTCTCCCCTCCTCCCTTACATCTTCAAGTATACTCCGAATACATTTTGTTTGATTGGTGTTTCTCTTATATATGGTCTATCTACTGTATCTAGTCTATCGCATATTGTGCGTTTGCGCTTCTGAGTTGACTTCATCCCATTACTAGTGCAATCTTTTATGGTCCCCAACCCGAGATCCTGAGGTAAAAGTTTCATATCCTGAGGTAGAGATTCAGTCTACTTTAACAATATTAAAGCAAACAACATTAGTCATAAGGTTATGTTAAGAGGCATTAGTTATAGAACATATACATTCACTTGTCTGAAATGGTATAGGATCACCTGCTAGAGCAGGGAACTGGATTAAAAGACTTCCAAGGTCCCTTCCAACTCTATTCTGATTCTGAGTCTGACTTGAATCTGATGTATCTTAATCCCAACAAGCAGACCATGAAACAGACCTTGCCTAACCCTGTTTAACAGTTTATTGACGCAACCTACAATAGGGGTTCGTATTAGGACTGACACAAAATATCACTTTGCTTTGAATTTACTAAGCAAATTTAAATGCTGGAGCACATTTCCTATAAGAAAAGACTAACATATTTTACTTCAGGAATATACAGACATAACAATAAAGTATAAATTAAAAAATAAACAAATATGGAGAAAACTTTTATTTTCATTAATAATACAAGAAGGAGTTGGTTTGGTGTAGTGATGAGGCCACCCGACTAGAAATAGGGAGACCATGAATTCTAGTGCCATCTTAAGCATGAAGTTTTCTGGACAACTAGGATACCAGTTGCCTCCCTTAACCCTAGGAGGAAGATGGCAAGGGCAAACCATTTCCAAAAATCTTGCTAAAAATCCTGCAGATACCAATCCTGTTGCCAGGAGCTAAGACTGATTCAAAAGGACAAACAAATAAAAGTAATAACACTCTGAGTTAGTCTATAATAGTAACTAGCAGAAGATTCAGAACTGACCATGTTTTTCACATATTATGTAATTAATTTACAAGAGTTGCTGGCCTATAATCAGTAATGGACTGCAGCTTTGTTGACTCCGAACGGTTGCAAACAAGTTCCTATGCAGTTTCCAAGATGAGATGCAGAAGCATCAAGTATGACATTAGCAGGTATGGACAAGAGTCTTCATATCCTATTTGTAGAAGCACATGGCTATTTATTATGAAAACCATGATATATATGGGCTGAGGAAGTAGAATTTTCCTTATGTTTTGGAAAACCCAAAAATGGGAAAACATGAAGTTAGAAGTTCTAAAATACAAGAAAACTTTGCTGAAGTTTTGATTTCAAAACACACTTTGATTTCAGCAAATCATGTGCTTATTCTATATGGAAGTTGGGGAACAAACACACTGCATATAATCAAAGATGCAAAAGTATTTCCTTGCTTCTGATTTCAAGCCTTGGAACTAGAAGGACAAAGATTTCAATAAAATAAGGTGTTGGAAATAATGTGCTCTGAAGGAATATGGAAAACTTAATTAATGAACTAATAGGAAAATGAGCATCAATTACAGGACAATAACTAAATATGGTATTTGTTTGCTGTATATTATTACAAGGGTGGAGGAAAGAAGCAACAATATGCTATTGCTCAACCTTTTCATACTGTTCACCCAGGAAATGACTAATCTGAATGTTTATAGGCAACAGTACAGAACTATTTTTGGTCATGGGTTGTTGTCAAAGACAAGATTTCCAAAAGCCTAATAATAACCTTTGGCTAGCAAAAATCTCTTACAGCATACCAATGTCCCAAGGAAAAATGGTGTTTCCTTTCACAGTTAGTTAACAATGTAACAAACTAACAACTTACCATGGAAGCAAGTGCAAAATAAATACAATCAAACCAGTTTCTTCCTTTTCATGTTTCACAAGCCATCTTAGTGTGTTTTAGGCACCGATTTTATGCCTACATATATTGTATGACAAAAATGGGAGAAACATATTTAACCAGAACCACCTATTGATTGCTACTGCACCATTAACACTTGGAAATAGAGATTAGCCAACCAATATTTTTATGTTTTGTTTATTCAGTATGCTCTTCTTAGATAAACATGGACAAAAAGGGAAAATATACACCTTACATTTAAATACCCTTCAAAATATTTTAAGAGTTTTTCTGTCAATGTCCAGGAAATATAAAATTAGAGAAGAACATGTAAAGAAGAACTGATACAAAACTGAAGATTTGCATATCCAGCTAATATAGCCAGGACTGATGACGCTGATATACTTAATTTTAAAGACTGCCTGGCATTTTTCTAACATCACCTATTGTATATTCGGTGTATTCTGCAACTTTTCTGTTTCCTAGATACCTGCCTACCTAAAACTATAGTAACATATACCTATATTACAACTCAATTGTAAAACAGTATATGAAGACTTGTGATAAATTAGGTGTTTTTTTTTAAAAAAAATGGTAAGAATACCAAAACTGGTTTTTGTTTTGTTTTGCTTTTTTGTTTATCTGCAGACCTGTAATGATGAACATTGAAAAGACACTTCCACCCGCTGTTAATCCCAGCTCCTTCAGGGAATGCTCAGTAAAATAATGAATCCTTTAAATGTTACATGTTACATCTTGCATCTTGCACTATTGTGGTGCACCAACTCTCCACATCAAACAATCATCAGGACTATTACAAAGTGGGCTTATAAGAGAATGGCTGAAAAGGCACTGTGTGAAAAGAAGTGGAAAATTAAAGCTGAGGCAGACGAAGAAAGAGCTTAATTTACTGGCATGTACAGTATGCAAATGAGATTACTCTCAGTTTAACTGCATCATTTATGTCCATAATAACGGCATCATCATTACAGGGCTCAAATTAAATTACACCATAATTAGCATATCAAAGTGATTGGTTAAAGTTTAAAACAAATACCCAATTTTGTTAATGAACAGCTGTAATTGTCATGTACACTTCAATGAAAACTCCCTAAACAAATATATGTTTTAGAACAGAGAAAAGATCTTCAAGACGACATGTCTGCCGATGAGGGGAATTACCTATTTTAAAAAAAGACAGAATGACACCGATTATTCTGTTAACGCTTATTTCAAGTAATAAAGCATTCTAAGAAAACAAGTACGAACACCTTATATTTACTCTATTGTAACCAATGGTAGCAAAATAAATTTGCTGCTTTGACCTTGAATTGATAGGATTAATTCAATAAACAGCATTCTGTCTGCTACCAACAAAGATTTTTCCAAAACATTCTATTTCCCTGACCACCCAATTTTTTTTACAGACTTGAGACATTTGTTACCTACTAATAATCTTTACCTAAGTTCAGATATGTCATGGCTGAAAGGCTCAGAAACAGGGTTAGAAAAGGGTATTTTGGGATCAGCCTCTCCCATATATCAACATACTAGCAGTTGAATGACATGATAACATAATAGGCAGTCTCCAATTCACCTTTCCTTAATCTAATTGTATCTACATAGCAGGTTTTGGGGGTGTAACTGCACTATGGAAGGGGTGTGCATGTATGTGTGTCTTCCTCTTTTTCTTGAGAATCTGTTCTCATTAAAAAAGGGTTTGGAGGTGGAGCATGTCAGCTTGAAAGCAAGTAATGTGTTTCTACAGATCAATCACTGCTAAAATGCATATAGAAAATGTACAGTAGAAAAATCATTCTCATACCAAATACAATATAATGAAACAAGAAGAATGCTGCATAGTATTAAAATATTACAAGTGAGCTTTTTGGAAGCTCGTCCGGATAATAATAGTAACCACACATGACCTTAATTGCAATTCACCAGTGCCAAAGGAACAGATAATTTGAGTAAATCTTCTACCTCTACCCATTTATATTTACACCCATGTCTCTAGACTACCAGTGCAACATGCTGAACTTTGAAATCTGTCTTTTCTGGTAAAATTCAGGACACACTTTCAAATATACGTAACAAGCAAACTGAATGTCTTATTAAATTGATATTATCAGAACCGTGTTCAAAAATTTAAAGAAAGTAGCTTTTCATTTTATTCATCGAGGAATCCATTAAAGCCTGAGCTCTGAAGTAGTATGTAAATTATGTGCCTTTCAAGGTAGAGCTAGGGCAAATTCATTCCATCAACTAATGATGGACCTCATTATGTGCAGAGAGTATTCATAATGAGGAAACAAGCCACCCACCATTCTATGTTCTAACATAAATCCCTATAAAATGTGAATTTCTCCATGTCTAATTGAAGGCTACTAATTTCTCATATTTCCTTCTATTTCCTTTCCAAATACCAAACATTTATATACTTTTAGATTTTTTTTCAAAATAACTGTTTTTCTATAGCACCATTCCATATATATCCAGTATATGATTTTAACATTTTCATTCTTATAGAGAGATTAATTTTGTAGATTGTAACCAAATTGGCTTCTCATTTAAAAAGCTTTGTTTTACTTAACATCAACTTATAGTTTTAGCAAAATGTTAAATAACTTAAAAGGAAATAAGACAATGTACAAAAGATAATAAAATGCATGTGTGCATGCTTGTTAACTCCATCTTGGTTAATAGTACTGTAAAAGAGAATAAGTGTTTTCAGAATCAGCTTTAAATATAAGGGTAATCTTCCCACTGAAATCTATGAGATTCAAATACACTTTACTTTGGTAGAGTCATGCTCTGATCATTCATCTGTATTTATATTGCTTCATGGCTTAGGATACATTTAACATCTACCGTATCTACAAGCTACACTTGTACTTATTTGCAATAGTTGTCACTGACTTTTGTAGAATAAATACTGGCAGATTTATAGATTTCCTTAAACTGACAAATATGGGAATCTATTAACTGGGTCCCTATTTTGTTTACAAATTTTGATTCCAAATACAAAAAACATTTTAAAATAACCTGCTTTTCAGAAAATGTCTTGTTGAATAGATACAAAGAAATGAAGTAATCGGAAACAAAAATCAATTATGCTAACTCATCCAAGCACAATAGCAACATATCATCCAGAAACGTCAAACTTTGTATAAATAAATCACCATCACCTACTGATATCTATAAGCTTTTGAACAAAAACTCATTTAAGTTTTAGGAAACACCATGTAATACAATTAATTCTGAGCTGTAACCAAAATGCAACATGTATGCGGAAACTGTTTTCAGGTTAATCAGGAAAAAAAATTGCTGCCTAACTGTAATTTCTCACAACTGTTTTATTTTTAAACTGATAACAGTCCCTTAAGTTGCAGAGAATCAGCTCTACTCTAAAAAGCTGCTTGAGTGTAGGCTTCTACTCTCCTCTGCTCTGTTGAGGATTTCCCGCCCCCCCCCCTTTTAGGTCAGCCAGTCATACACCAGGAAGACAGTCCTCCAAAACTAACTTGTCCCTCCCCTGGAGTATAGAGTTTAACAACCTACCTTTGTTCTGGTCCCAGAGATAATAACTGAGAAACCTCAAGTAGTATGAAGTGCCAAAGGTTTCCAGAGTAATCACAAGTACAGAATAGGAGGGTGAAGAAGGAGAAATAACAGTAAAGCCTCTTAAAAGAAATTTATCTGGATGACAAGTGGCCGCAGCTTTCGCATCTGTGGAACCGTCTCCCCTAGGAAATGTGCGCACCTCGGTTCCAGCCTCATCTACAACTGGTGACATTTGAAAGGGCACAAGCACGGGAATCTAGAGAAACAGCAGATTTCCTTTGGACAAAGGACTGGGACACCTAAAGCTACACATTGTGCGATAGTTCTTGTTGTTGCTTTATCAATGAACTCTATTACTTTGATTGACAAAACGTCCTAGGCGAAATCAACATTCTTACCTTAACGTTCCTCTTAACAGGCTCCAGCAAAATCTATTCATGGAAGAAGCACTTAACAGATATTGTTTGGAAGAAGAAGAAAAAGAAGAAATCCCACAGCCTTTAGAATTAATTCAAAAGAAAGAAAACTCCAAAAGGAAAAGGAAAAAAAGAAAAGATCCAGTGATTCACACACACACACACACACTCCACCCCCAAATGTATCTCTGCTTGGGCAGCCTGGCAGAAAGCAGGGATCCATAGACAGGGCTGCGTGTCAGAAGGCAAGAGGTCTTTTAAGATTTACTTGACACTCATTTTCCGAGAAGCCTTGTGTGGAGTTGTGCCGTTTGTTTCTTATTGTCTGCGAAGCAGTTAGAAGCTTCTCCCTAAGGGGGCCCCTCAGCCCCTGGCTTGGCTGCTTTGACAGGGAGGTAACCATATTAGGATGTGTATGGTAAAGTAAACAATAACATAGTTGCAATGAAATGGATTTTTCCCCCCCAGCTAATGGTGTTGGTGTCAGCCCTGTCTTTAAGCCTTTCCTACCAGTTTTGTGCTCTGGCTCAAGCAGGCTTTTTAAAAATCAAAACAGAAAAAGAATGAGACAGGAGGTAAAGGAAAGAAACAAGCATTTCTAAACTTCTGTTTGAATCGTTTCTTTATTTTTCTTCCTTTATAAAAAATAATAATAATAATAACAAGACAAGAAGAAAAATAAAAAGCTTTAAGAATCCCAGCAAGGGGCATGTCAATTTAATCATTATGATATGCAACTGGTATTTTTGAAAATCCCCGCAGAATTGTTAGCAGGATATGAACATTAAAAGCAGGTTAACAATGAAGATCTATTTTCTCCCAAGTGCTAAAAGCAAGTGTGCTAGTAAAGTCCAAACATATCCACCGAACAGCCTCACCTTAGCTAGATGTGTCAGTTGGGCAAGTATATGCAAGTCTGTTAGCTTTGCAGGCTAAAAAACATTTTATTCAAAAGTGTAAAGTCAGGTGTCAAATTATTTAATTAGAAGCATGTAGCTCCCTAGACAACTTTCACACCAACCGTATTATGGTACAAAAGATACCCATTTCACACCAGTTGTTATTTAGAAAAACCACAATGTCACTTACAGGAGAATTTGCCTGGATCAGATTTTTCTCTAGATGAAGACTGCAAAGCTGCAATTTGTTACACGAGAGCTTCATTTTATTGATATAGTCACCCACTTAATATTTTCAAGACACAGGTTCTGAAAATCCTAAAAGGTCAGGAAATCAATCAGAGGGGGCATAAGATTGCAGCCTAAGCGCTCAGCATGTAGAGGGGCAAGAGGAGTATAAAATCTATATATTCTACATCAGTGGATATGGAGGAAAACACATGTGTAAGCATGAGGTGAGTTTGTGTGTCTTTCCCAAACTAGGTAGATGTCTGAAGTAGTCATCCCTGCCAGGAAGACATGAGACGAGGTCATAACTTTTAAAATATTCTGCAACGCTACCACCCAGCATCTGTCATTAGACAATGAGAGACAAAGCAGACTTTCTCTGGAAAAGAAACTCACAAAAAGGTGCAGTTCTCCAAATGTCAGGCAGTAAAGAGATAACAGAGCTGGGGCTAGAAAAAAATTCGGTGGGGAACTGAAGGAATAGGGCAAGTAAAAAGAACACAGGATTAACTAATGCAAATTTATTCTCAGTGTTCGGATCCATGGTTCCACACAGATGTATTTAGTCAGTTCTTGATAAAATATTTCTACTGTACACAATCCTTTCCTGGGACATTGCAATAAACAATTAGGGAAAAAAAAGAAATAAAAGAAAAATTTGTAGAAAAAGGTCCACTAAAACCTGGCTTCAGTTCTCTCGAAACTCTTGAATTTTCAAGAATTTGTGACTTTCATGCAACCAACCGAAAGGTGAAGACTGATGGATGAATAAACAAATAGAAGAAAAATGAACAGTAGGATATATCAAAATCAATAAATCATACACATAACCAGCAGTTCAAAAGTTCAAAGCATGATGGCCAATCTTAACACTCAGCCAGTAATAAACTTGATTCCATCACTCCTCACAGACCAGACAATTTCAGAGCTTCATTCTCATTAGCCGGTCTTGCTGAAAACTGCTAGCTATTTATGTATACGCTAAACTAAATTAGCCATTTCATTCAGCATAAAAAAATACATTAACACAATGCTCAGTTTTATAGTTGGGGTAAATAAATACATTTATATATTCAATGCAAAATTATTTTATCTTTATTATCATCAATGTGGTTACTATTGTGGAGGGCTTGCACTCTGCTGAAGCAGTAACAGTTTCATTGCATTTATTTGTTCCAGTAAAAATAGAGTGAATTAGATCAACGAATCTTAACAGCAAAATCTGATGGGGAAAAAAAAACCTTTAATATTTAAGACAAGCTAAGACCCAAAGAATCACAAGAAAGGAGAAAATGCATTAGTTTTGTTTCATGATCTCTTGCACAAGAGTTAATGGACGACTTTCCTGAGCGCAGCACAACATTACATCAGGGATAGTGTTACAATATAAGAGACTGAAAAGGCAAGCCATTGTGATTAAAGGACACGTACACTACTTATCATGAAGACATATGCAAAGCTTGACACAAAAGTCTGCGTAAACATGGATATTCCTCCACATTTGGCATCACATTTTTAAAGTGGGTTTGTTCTGTTAAAGTTATTCAACGAACAGAACAGACCTTCTGTCAGTAGATCAGTGGTTTTGGATTAAACTCACTGAGTGAAGCTCAGCCAGAATACAGGCATGCTATTTCAAAATTAGTTTTTATTCAAGCTATTACACACAATTTTAAGAAACTGGAATGTTTGGAAACATAAATAGTGAAAGAGAGGGTCAGAAGGGGGGGGGAATACTTTGATCTCATCCACATGGGCACTGGCTCTAGTCATTGTTCGCTCCAGTTCTGAATGGAAGATTCAGAGTATCCATGAAGGACTGTGGATTTCAACAGCAACAATACAAGTTGCAGACCTCTGCTTTATTAAGAGTGCTCTGGAATCACAATATTGGAGAATGGGGATACCAGGGCTATATTTAGCAACCAACATTAACTATTTACTTTACGATAGGTTTGGTATGAAAGGACCGTGAGAGATTGAAATAAAATAATTGCTGTCCTATTCTTCCAACCAACTATACTCTTTTTAATTCCTTCCCCTATCTTGCCCCAGATTTCTTTTTTTAAAAAAACCCTTCAAACACATAGTGACTGATGAAAATAAGAAAGCACAGATAGTAGATGTGCCTTGGATTGTGAGGAACAAGACAAGTGTGCACAATGTAAGTGAGATATGAAAAAGACAGGTTAAAATTCTTGCATACTCACGCCATACTTGTAAAGTACACAAGGGTTCTTCAACTTTATCTTTCCACTTAGTTGTTCTGCTGTTAGGAATGTCTGGAAGAACCCAGAAGACAGGATAGCAACCAGAGACCCATCTCTACAGCTGGCACTAGGAATCTCAATAAGTATTGCTTAGAGCAGTGGTTCTCAACCTTTCTAATGCTGCGACCCCCAACCGGTCGTAAGTCGAGGACTTCCCAACCGGTCATAAGTCGAGGACTTCCCAACCGGTCATAAGTCGGGGACTTTCCCTGCCCGGGAGTGCTGCGTATGCGTGGTGCTGCCCCCTGCGCCAGCCGAGGCATAGCTGGCAAGGGGCAGCGACAGCGCAGGGCGACCACCGGCTGGGCCACCAGCTGGCCCAGCCCAAGGGAGGTAAGCCACCCACCAGGCCCCACGCGTGCCAGCAACCCTCCCTGCGCCCGCCGGCCTCCCACCTCCCACCCCTGGCGCTCTTTTACTTACATTTTTAGTAGTTGCTCAGCAGGGAGGGGTGGAATCTTCTAGACAGCTCGCCTTCACTGCAGACAACTTGCAGCACTGTTTGCAGACTGGGACTTTTGGCGGGCTCAGCAGGGCAGAGACAGCCTGGACAATTCCTATTGGCTTTTGAAAGCCAATAGAATTAGACTCTATTCAAGAGAGTCTATTCTATTGGCTTTCAAAAGCCAATAGAATAAGAGGGAGTAGCACAGCTAAGGAAAAGGGGGGAAAATGGCGGACTGTGTTGTTTGGCGACCCCCGTGAAATGGTCGTTTGACCCCAAATGGGGTCACAACCCACAGGTTGAGAACCGCTGGCTTAGAGGGTCTCAAACTTTATAGGAGAGCGCTTTGCAGTTCCACAATTTCAGGATTTACAGAGAACTGAGGAGAAAAGTCCAGAACTAAATTTGGACAATGTTATGACTGTCTATGCTAGCCTAATCAAGAGAACAAAAATAATGGCCACAAGTCCAAGTTGCTTGGAATACCACCATCCCCTTTCAGGGAGCCCCCTCTTCAAGTTTTAGAGGATCTCTGGTTTAGAGCTTTTTGTTCATTTTGGAAGCACATCTAAAGCGCATTTGGAAGCAAATATATTCAGAGCTTAGATCCTTGAGTCTATCTCCCTCACTCCCAATTTGGAGATATTCTTTTTTAACTGCTTGCAGGAAAAATCTTAGTCTTATAGTAGGAGGTGACTTTATTGGCCATTGCAGCCAATTAAAGTTAGAAAAGCTGTTCAGGGGATGTGCAGTTTCCAGCGGTGACTTCCGTAACACAGATTGTTATTTTTTCTCAGCTTACTTTATAACTCCAACTCTTATTCTAAGAGGACTGAGTTGGGCATTGTCTTACTTTCAACTGGGTTACATATTTGGCAACACAGTTTATTAGTGAGGCCACTTCAGCTTCAGTGCAATGTGAAAATAACTCTAAATGACCTAAGTGTCAGCTGCAATTTATATTCCTGGTAATTTCATTAGACATAGGTTTGGAGTTTTTCAAATAAAGTTGGTAAAAAGATTCATATGGAATGATAGGAGAAAGAAAAGAGACCACAACCATCATAGAATCCATAAGAGTAAAGGTAACTCACTGGAAAGTCAATTGTGTCATGCCCCTCAGATGTCAAAGATACATTCTTTATACCTAAGACCTTCCTAATCACAGACTACCATGGTTGGGTTTTTTTTTTGTTAACTCTGGGTTTCCACTACAAAACATTGAGGCCCAGTGGTCAAGAGGAGTCCTATTGGTTAGTTTTTTACTGCCTGGTCCTCCTAAAGCAGAAGTTCCCAACCTTTCCGACTTGGCGGACCAGCGGGGAGGGGTACCACCGACTTGGCAGACCAGCGGTGGACGTGCATGTGAGCAACCGCAACTCCATTTGTGCAAGCGGTGGGCACACGTGCCCATTGCTCACCAAATGGAGCTTTGTGTGCGAGCATGAGTGCCTGCCTGCTGTTGTCGCAAGTGGACATGTGAGCGTGTGCTTACCCACCACTTGACAGCCCTGTTCTGAATGTTCTAAAATGTTCTAAAAGACTTGAAAAGATCTTTGTCTAGAATGATATAAAGATTCCTGCACTGCGCAGGGGGTTGGACTTGAAGACCTCCAAGCTCTCGTTTAACTCAATGATTCTATAAACAGGCTTATCTGTACCTCTGGTGCATTGTATTTTGTTATTGTAATTGTTTCTAACTGTGTTGGCTTGCTGTTGTTTTTCTGTTATTACTGTAGCTGCCCAGAGTCACTGCAGAGGGATGAGCAAGTATGTAAATGGTTTAGATAAATAGAAACAGACTTGCTTTCTGTTTTGTTTTAAGGCTCAGGATGATGTACTTTAAGCAGATACATGTAAGGCAAAAATCAACATGTCCTTTTTTTCTGTTACTACCACTTTATCCAGGCAAAATCTTAAGCTGTTGATTTATTCTTGTTATCCTGCTGCTACAAATACAAATCTTCTCTCTGCAAAACTGAAGATTTCAAATAAGATAAAGACTGATGAATCTGATTCACCTCTCTGGATACTGAAATTTTCATGATTCCTCAAACACTCACCTAAGTAATAAGAGAACATTTATCTCTTAAAATTAATATAATAAATAGGTTTCTAACACTGTTGGGGATTGTATTCTGTTTTGATTTGTAAATTATCATTGCAGTATGTGTATCTGCTATTTTCTTAATATAATTTTTCAGATTTTTGGGCTAACACCTAGGGAACACTTAGTCTGCTTTACTTGATTTAGCTCCAGAATAGATCCAAAACTTGTCTGACAAGAGACTTCCACCAGGACCGCCAGTTGAATAAGCTGCCTTGTGAAATGATCTAAATCACTTTAATGGAGTCAAGAAAGATGAGAGTTCCCAGTAATAGTCCCGAGGTACAAACGACTATCAGTGATTACTAATTTTGATGGGTACATATTACCTCCAGAAGCAGTAAACCTTTAAATACCAATTGCAGAAGAATACAAACAGTTGTTATTATGCAAATATCCCTATGGGAGCAGCAGTGCTGAAGTAGTGCATGGTTCTGGTTAAGTTCTTGTATAGAATGTCCCTGAGACTGTATGGATGGGCTGCTAAGCATGTGAATTTTTATATGACTGCAGGGGACAGCTTCAGGAACCATTCATACATCCCTTCCTCCAATGCTTGCCTTAAGTTTGAATGATTGCTGAACCATTAAGTCATTAAGTGAGGACTGCCTGAAGTAAGAACATAAGCACAGTTATGGTTTTATTAGCGACCACTTCATTTAATGAACAAATTGTTGATTTCAATTGTGGTCACTATATGAAGACAATTGCTATTTAATATTATTTGTTTGTTTGTTTGTTTATAAATTTAGCAGGCTCCTGGGCAATTTACAGTTTAAAAGAATAATCAAGGTGAGGGGAAAAAAGCCATGCATATCCACAAAGAATATACATATAACAACAACCACAAACTAATAAGGGCTCGACATCCTTTTTACTCCAACTGTAATGAAAACAATTAATGAAAAATTAAAGCATATTCTTTTTTTTGTCCTGTTTCTGTCCATTTTTGTGGTATGTTACTTAAAGACAAAATGCAACCTTTAGCTTCAACAAACAAAAAAAATCACACAACCCCAATCTACATAGGACAGTCATGAACATCTAAACCTTGAAACATTCCCTGTGAAATGTTGTGTTTCATTTGTAATGAAACTCCACAACAACTTTCTTCAAGTCGACAGAGAGATATAATTTCCCACGCAAATAAAGTAACATAGAATCAGAAAAAAATATAAGTTACAAAATACAATCTACTATAACTTATACATGGTCAAACATTAAACTTTAACACAGGGATCTGGATGCTGAATTGCACAGAGTGCCAAAACCTCTTTTGCTAAATATTGTTCTCTTTGCACCTGCAAAAGTTGACGGGAGAACTAGAAGAGTGTGATTTTGTCCCTCCTCAAGAAGTGACCATTTACTGAACTCTGTTTCCCTCTGCTAATCAAGCATCCTTCCATTCACGGAGGGACAAATTTAAACACACTTCATTATTAACAAAAATATCCCTGCTGCCAGTTCATAAAGGAAAAGTACATCAGAATGCTTAGTATCACAGAATCATGGCTTAGAAAGATACATGTCCACTGTTGGTGTTGAGTTGATAAGAAATAGCAGAAGCCCTGTCAATGTTTCTGTCATTCCCTATCTTTTCAATTTAGTACACAAATAAGGGTAGTTCTGCCTCAATGCAATATTATTGTTTTATTATTTTATTATCTTTTGATGTTGAACTCTACATCTTGTGGAGTTCTAATAAATACTTGTGTATGCCAACAAACAAACAAATAAATAAATGAACATGGATTTAGAGTACCCATAATTTCTGAATTATAATTTGAGCCAACAGTTGTAGATTCTTGCCAATGAACATGGTGAATAATAATGACAATTGAAAATCTTATTTGCCTTTGTTAATTGTTATTAGATATGTTAGCAATGAGGAACTAAAGAGTCTCTTGATGTGGGTGAACAAGGAGAGTGCAAAAGTTGGCTTGAAACTCAACATTAAGAAAACCAAAATCATGGCATCCGGCCCTCTCAATTCCTGGCAAATAGATGGGGAAGAAATGGAGGTAGTGACAGATTTTATTTCCCTGGGCTCCAAGATTACCTCAGATGGGGACTGCAGCCAAGAAATTAAAAGACGCTTGCTCCTGGGGAAGAAAGCTATGGCAAATCTAGACAGCATACTAAAAAGCAGAGACATCACCCTGTCAACAAAAGTGCGTATAGTCAAGGCCATGGTTTTCTCAGCTGCAATGTATGGATGTGAAAGTTGGACCATAAGAAAGGCTGAGCGACAAAGAATTGAGGCCTTTGAACTATGGTGCTGGAGAAGACTCCTGCGAGTCCCCTGGACTGCAAGGCGATCAAACCGGTCAGTCCTAAAGGAGATCAACCCTGATTGTTCTTCAGAAGGCCAGATCCTGAAGTTGAAACTCAAATACTTTGGCCACCTAATGAGAAGGAAGGACTCACTGCAGAAGGGCCTAATGCTGGGAAAGATTGAAGGCAATAGGAGAAGGGGACGACAGAGAATGAGGTGGCTGGATAGAGTCACTGAAGCAGTAGGTGTGAACTTAAATGGATTCCAGAAGATGGTAGAGGACAGGAAGACCTGGAGGAACGTTGTCCATGGGGTCGCGATGGGTCGGACACGACTTCGCAATTAACAACAACAACAACATGTTAGCAATGGGTGGAATTAGACAATATAAGCATACTATTTTAAGCTGTTTGGTTTAGTTACTCGTCTATGATCATTAATAAATTATAGCAAGATGAATGAAAACCTTGCCAAGTTGATTTTTCAAGAGGAGTGTGAGAATGCCGTAGAAATATTCCATATTCTGGATTGATAAACCCTGCATTATGAACATATTATGATGTCAATGTAATGGAAATCTACATAATATAGACGTGTGAAGTATTAAAAGAGGTCCTTCATAAGGTTTATTAGTTTAAGCAAGTGTTCCTCCTTGAAGCATTAAAGCAGCTACATCCTTTAGAAGGTTCATACAGCTACTTCAAAGCCTGTCTCCAGTTGTTTTCATGTGCATATGCATGCACAGGTATTACTGCCATTAATGAAGCGAAACAGCTATAAGTACAAGTGCACAAACAGCTGGAGGCAACCTTTGAAATAGCTGCTCTAGCCTTTCAAAGGATGTGGCTGTTTAATATGCCCCTTTCAAATGCTTTGCATAGCACCACTACATAACAGCTCACTCCCACAATTTGTAGAAATATCAAAGATAGAATTTTATTTTTGCTAACACATAAAGTTAGTGCTACCAATGTTGAAAATCCTCCTGTCTAAGCTGTTTTATAGTAGATTCAAATACATTTTTAATAACAGCTTTCTTTTGCTCATATGTCTCTGTACTACACCTTATCAAAATAGGTGAAAAGAGTATCCAATTTAATATCTGTTTGCAGGACTAGGGATTTCTTCATATCTTATGCAGCAAGGAAAGCTTCAGGGGATGGCTTAGCAGCTTTGGCATCAGGTTTTAAATATCTAGATAGTCTGGAACCTCAGATCCCATCAGGTATGACTTAGTTTATCTAACATGAAAAATATATTAAGAACTAACTTTTAACCAGCTTGTTTTGGCTGATACTTTTAAATGGACTTCAGATATCGACACCGAGACTTTCCCCAAAAGTGTTCCAAAGTCTTGAGCATGTCTTGCACAGTGCTTAAAGGCTTGTCTGTAAATTAAAATAATTGCTAATCAGTAGGAGAGTGGGAAGTGTACACGTTGGCTGGTACAGAAAATGTGTAAAACTTCGTGTTTGATTTTTTTTAAATTTTGATTGTCCATGTGTTAAAAATAAAACCAGTCCAATTAAATTTTTACTACACTCCAGTTTAGTAATGAAGAACACTTAAGGAAATGAATGCCTACCTAAATCTTACCTTGTGACATCTTTTTTCTATAATCCTTTAGGATGAAAAAGTACCCCAAAAAACTACCTGTCTAGGTACAACTGTACCCATGTTAGTTTCAAGGTAAACCAGGATGTCATGTCCTGGCTTGCATTAAAGCCAATATGGATCCAATAATATAATGAAACAAAAAGGGATCAAGCTCTTCTAGCTTTTTTTCCCCATTGGGATTAGTGCTTATTTGTAGAGAAGCTGTTTTACTGTATTTTGTTTTAACAGCTCTCCAACATTTTTTCTTTTAAAAGCACAGAGCTCCCTAATCAATAGGCATCTGAAGTGAAATGAAAGACCATTTGGATTCAGACAGATTTTTTTTCAAGCAATAAAACATAGTTTGATGGCAAACAAC
The DNA here is from genome assembly GCA_034064705.1 of Bothrops alternatus. NCBI lineage: Eukaryota > Metazoa > Chordata > Lepidosauria > Squamata > Viperidae > Bothrops > Bothrops alternatus. Next base: position 448,655 of record JARGCV010000007.1, read on the forward strand.
TGCACAAATTGCTAAATTTTGATTCTTCAAAATAATGTTAACCTACAAAACAATCTGGATTGATCAGTTCTCCTCACCGGAGCTCCACTATCCGCACACATAAAATGACTTGGAGAAGTTTTGTTTACAATTCTGTTCTTTGGAGAACTCAGCACTGAAGTAGGTAGAGATCCAAGATGGTGGATCTCTATGTTGACTAAGCACTTCCACTGGAGCGCTTATTTAACACACACACACACACCCCTAAATGTGCAAAACTTCCTATTGTCAATTGCATTTTGCTATGTACATTCATTCATTCATTTATTAAATTTTTATGCTGCCCATCTCCCCTATAAAGTCATTCTGGTTGGCTTATAGGTTACGAGAAATAGAAAAATAATTAAAATATATTAAAATATTAAAACAATGCAGATTAAAATGTTAAAAACTGTACGGAAACCCAAAGTAAGAGATGGGTATGAGATCTCCTTTCCCTGTCAATCATCTCCATCAATGAGACAAGGTTTAATACCCTTCCAGAAGAGCAAAACTGAGGGTGCAGTGGTAGATTATTCCACAGGGATGGGACCACAGAGAAAAAATGCTCTTTTTCTTGACCTTGAATTCCTTAGTTGATGGGATATGTAGCAGGCCTCTTCTGCTGGCGGAAGTGGGACTGGCTACTCCAATTGGGTAGAGATGACTCCTCAGATATCCTGGACCCATGACATAGAGCAGTGTTTCTCAACCTTGACAATTTTAAGGCATGTGGACTTCAACTCCCAGAATTCCACAGCCAGCATTGCTGGCTGTGGAATTCTGCAAGTTGAAGTCCACATGCCTTAAAATTGTCAAGGTTGAGAAACACTGACATAGAGAGATTTACTTATCTTAATAATAAGCTTTGTTCAACTTATTATGCAGAATGCTGATATAAAGGTGTTTGGTTTTTTTTAGAATAGGCTGATCTTAGCAAGAGGTAGAAGCAACTATCACAATGAAGGAAATAGGATCTTTTATTTCAGGAAACAAATTTCTTGCATCAACCCTGCAAAGCAATAAAGCCATCTGACTGAGTATCAAATGTTTTCTATAATTAAAAGCCAAAATATAACCATAAAAAAGACACTGCCAGAATAGTATGACCCAAGATGTTTGGAACTGTGACCCTTACTACAGACTTTTAAAATTAAACCATCACTTAAGAAGAAGTTAACATAAAACAAAACACTGATAATCACTTTAATTAATAGTAAATTTGCCTATACAAGAACTGAGTGCATTTAGAGTAGGACAATCAAGAAAACCATCCCAGCCTCAATTATATTATGCTATATTAAATATTATATTATACCCTCCATTATATTACATATATTAAATAGAGCTGATTGAATTTCTCACTGTAAGAAAATTACAAGATTTACCCAATATATTTATTAAATAATTTCTGTTGGGTTTCTGTTTGATCTTAGTCCTATATATTTTTAAAAGGAGAAAATACTACATTTGACATAAAATAAAACAGTAAAACATGAAATTTCACCAAACACACTTAAAGTCATATTTAAAAGTAGGAGAATCTGAGATTTCTATTGGGTTGTTGGTGAGCATTTTTACAAAACTTGATTTGGTATAAACTTAATTCATAAGAACAGAACAGAATAACAGAGTTGGAAGGGACCTTGGAGGTCATCTAGCCCAACCCCCTGCTCAGGCAGGAAACCTTATACCATTTCAGATAAATGGTTGCCCAATCTCTTCTTTAAAACTTCCAATGTTGGAGCATTCACAACTTCTGGAGGCAAGTTGTTCCACTGATTAATTGTTCTAACACTCAGGAAATTTCTCCTTAATGCTAGGTTGCTTCTCTCCTTGATTAGTTTCTTTCCATTGCCTCTTGTCCTGCCTTCAAGAATAACTTGACCCCCTTTTGTTTGTGGCAACCCCTGAGATATTGGAACACTGCTATCAAGTCACCCTTAGTCCTTCTTTTCATTAAACTAGACATATCCAATTCCAGCAACCGTTCTTTGTATGTTTTAGCCTCCAGTCCCCTAATCATCTTTGTTGCTCTTATTTGCACTCTTTCTAGACTAGAGTGCCAAAAAGAAATACATTGAATGTGTATTTAATTTAATTCCATATGAATGTGGAATTTAATTTACACAAGTATTGTCATTTTTCCATTCCCAAATAATTGGTTATATTCTACAAACATACTTTTCAAATAGTTAATAAAATAAAAGATATTTGCTATTAACGGAACATTGGTGCTTTCTCTCTTTAGATAAACAATGACTAAAGATATCTTGCCCTTACCAAACAAATGTCATCACAGGATGTAGTATATGTAGTATCTCTGAGATAAGAATAGCTAAAATATTTTGCTTTGGTTGAATACAACTATGAATACAATCACGCTGTAATTAGGCAATTTTAAGTTCATTCATATTAAATCCATGTGTTTCTTTCTTCTTTGTCCAGTCATTATAACAGATTGAAGAAAACTACTTTTGTTAAATTGCAATTTCTTATTTCTTGGAAACAAAACTCTGGAAAATAACATAGGAATTCCTCACTTTATATTTGTATTATGTTATTTTGTTGCATTATATAGTAAGTTAAGACGTTAAACCTCTAATGCATTCTGGCCTGAAATTCAGCTCAACATACATTGTTATATGTTGACAGTTATAATATACACATACACAATAGCACAGATGCTTAAATACACATACATAAATATTCCAATATGTATATGCCTGGTTAAGGAAACCTCAAACATTTGGGATAGCGGATAACAATATGCATACATGGTTTTATATATTTGCTGAAACAATTGAATAATTTTATGTTCATTTTAAAATGCAGATACTTATCTACATATTTTGTGTATATTCAAAAGTCATCTTAAATGAAGTTGTCCAAAAGATTAACCTGTTGTAATAGGAATCAGACTGTTTGTTTATCAAAATGGAAAAATCACAACAAATGGCTATGTTCTATGTACAAAGATTCAGGTCTATAGAGCCTGCATCTTGAGCACACTCTTGTACTGCAGTGAGTCTTGGACCTTTCATGTATGGCAGGAAAGAAAGCTGAACACCTTTCATATGCACTGCGTCCGACGTATTCTCGGCAGCAGTTGGCATGACAAAGTCCCAAATAGCGCAGTCCTGGAATGTGCTGGAATCTCTAGCATGTATACACTATTGAAACAGCGACATCTACGCTGGCTTGGGCATGTCGTGAGAATGGCTGATGAACAGATTCCAAAAGATCTCCTTTATGGAGAACTAGTGCAGGGAAAGCGCCCCAGAGGGAGACATGAACTGCGATATAAGGATATCTGCAAGAGGGACCTAAAGGCCTTGGGAATGGACATTAACAGCTGGGAATCCTTGACCTCTGATCATTCAACCTGGAGGCTAAAGACGCAGCATGGCCTTCTCCAATTCGAACAGACACTTGTGCAGCAGGCTAAGGCAAAGAGGCAGTCCCGGAACGAGCGAAATCTGGGGGCTGGACGGGGGACAGATTGTATCTGCCCTCAGTGTGGAAGGGACTGCCATTCTCGAATTGGTCTTTTTAGCCACACCAGATGCTGCCTTAGGACCTCTTTCCAGAGCACAATACCATAGTCTCTCGAGACTGAAGGATACCAACAACAATGCACTGATGAAGTTACTTAGTTTGGTAATGAAATGACTGCAAGGAAACATCTAACCTCACAGAGCACCAAGGACCCCCTCAGCTACAAATATTCTCTTCTATCAGCATAACATATGGCTAACTGGACAACTTCATTCCACTTCAAGATAAGATAAGATAAGATAAGATGACCTTTATTGTCATTTTTATACTGTGGGCACAATGGCACACATCAAAAATGAAATTTAGTTGCCCGCTCTCAGTGAAACACATACATGACACACACCTAAACATACTATGAACAACATATACGTAGCAAATAAATATTAAATATTGTCCATCTTGAATATATAATGGAAGGAGGAAGCTTGAGGGTTTGCAAGGTTAATGCTGTATGGAATGAAACTCTGGCTGAATCTGGATGTTCTGCTTCGGATACCACGAAGCATCCTCCCAGAAGGTAACAAGGAAAACAGGTCGTGAAGAGGATGTGTAGTATCCCAGATAATCTTACGGACCCTGCTCAAGCAACGCTTCTGTGCTGGATGGAAGGGAGGGAACTGCCAATGATCTTTTCGGCCATTCTCACCAATCTCTGCACCGTCTTCCTGTCTGAAGCAGTGATGCCTCCAAACCAGACTGTGATGCTGTATGACAGGATGCTCTCGATTGTCCCCCTGTAGAAAGTGGTCAGGACAGGGGAAGGAAGATGTGCTTTTCTCATGCAGCGCAGAAAATGCAGGCGCTGCTGTGTCTGCTTCACCAGTTTCTCACTGTTGAGTGACCAAGTCAGCCTACTTGTTAGCTGCACTCCCAGGAATTTGATGCTGGTAACCATCTCCACAGGTGAATCATTTATGCACAGAGAAGTGTGGCCGTGCCTGCCTTTTCTGAAATCAACAATGATCTCTTTGGTTTTTCCAGTATTTAAAACTAGGCTGTTTTCCTTACACCAGTTCACCAACCCTTCAACCTCCTTGCAATAAGCTTCCACCTTGTCATCCTGAATAAGGCCCACTACTGTTGTATCATCTGCAAACTTCACAATATGGTTGGTGGCAAACCTAGCACAACAGTCATGGGTCAACAGGGTGAACAGCAGCGGACTTAGGAGAACCTGTGCTCAAGAAAATGGTATTAGAGGTATTTGTTCCAACTCGCACATATTGGGGCCTGTTAGTAAGAAAATCAAGAATCTAGTTGCACAAAGGAGTGTTTAAGCCTAAAAGACCCAGTTTGTCTACTAGATGCTGGGGAATGATTGTGTTAAATGCCGAACTGAAGTCGACAAACAGCAAACACACAAGAGTATTTCTTTCCTCTAAGTGCTTCAGGCTCAGATGGAGAACGGAAAAAATAGCATCCTCCGTAGAGCGATTTGGTCGGTAGGCAAATCCTTGTTTCAAATCCTAATTCCTGCCAGCAAATGACCTGAATTGTTACCAATATGTATTAGAAAGCAAACCTATTTACAAAAAAGACACAACTGAATAAAGCATGTGTACCTTAAAACACGGCTTTTCAACCAGTGGTATGGGTACCACCTGTGGTACATTGGCACCTGGCAGGTGGTATGCAAATATCCTAGAAAAGTGGTAGCGGGGGAGGGGAATGAGGTGAACCGGTGGCAGCATCGCATACGCCTGAGCGAGAGATGGCTGGAGCTGTAGGGCTGTCAGGGCTCAGCGGAAGCGCCAGGATCAGTGCCTGGCTCCAGCTGATCCTGATGCTTCTGCTGAGCCCAGAAGAAGCACCGATCAGCTGGAATGTTGCAGCATCTCCAGGGTCTTGTGATTTACATTCAGATGCTTGGCAACTGATTCATATTTATGACGGTCACAGTGTCCCAAGGTCATGTGAAATGACCAAAACATGCTGCAACCACCCAGCAGACAGGGGGGAATAAAAACCATACACCCCCTCACCCCACCCCTGCTGCCAATCCTCAACAGAAATGCTCACAACAATGGAAAACTCAAACAGGAGGAAGAGTGCCGACGGGTGGGCAGGCAGGTGTCTTGCTCGGCTGTGGCTTGGGGGGTACTTTTTTCAGTGCCATTGTAACTTCAAACAGTCAATAAGCGAACTGTTGCAAGTCGAGGACTACCTGTACTTTATCACTTTTTTCCTTTTTTTGACACCTTGCTAGGTGACTGGTGGTACTCGGATATTGCCATATCCTAAAAGTGGTACAATGGGTGAAAAGGTTGAAAAGCCTTGCTTTAAAAGGAAGGAACCAAAGGGGGAAAAATCACTTTAACTAACTGCCTTACCCTAAACCTATTCAGTTCTGCAGCAGAAATGGAAATTGACATCTGTAAAATATATACTGAGTTGAGTTCAATTAGAGTACAGGTTTATCACCTTAAGTGAAGATCAGAAAATTGTCTCCTAAGGAGAAAGAAAGAACACCAATTCATTTTTTTTTCTTAGAAAGCTATTTCTGAACAACTTTGAAAACAAGAATTCCTACAGTGATCTGATTGGTTTCTTTGTGATTGTTTTGGTTCAGCACTTTCAACCCTCTTTAGTTGGGAGGCTAAATGTTAGCCTAACCACTAGCTTCAGAGGGTTTTCTTTTTATTAACCTTCCACTTTGTGTTTCCAATTTTAGAAAGAAGTGTAACTATATTTCAGCAATGTTCACCTTTTATTATTTACTTCTTAGTTGAGAATTCAACTTTATTTTTCGAAGGATAGCGAAAGGCTATTGTAAAAGTGCAATTATGTCTTGTTTGATTTACCTTTTATAGGTGATAAGCAACTGGACCTTCAAAAAGTCCTTTTTTAATTTGGAAATATTTTTTGGGATGTGCCTGTCACCTGAAAAAGGATTATTTTTTAATGAAAAAGGAGCTAAAGTACTACAAATAAATAAAAATAAGTAATACTGTATCTTTCCATTTTAAAAATAAACAGAAATTAAAATGATATAACATTAATAACAATACTATAGGTAGTTCCTGAATTATGATTGTAAAATTCATTAAGAGTAACATCACATGACTACACCTGATTTTATGACTTTTTTGACCTCGTTGTTAAGCAAATCGCCTGTTAAACAGTTGTCATTAAGTGAGACATTGCATGACTGTGACTTGCGACCTCCACTGACTTTGCTTGACCACAGAATGCCGCAACTGCCATAAATGTACAACGGTTGCTAAGACTGTTCACCTAAATCAAATTCACATGAATGCAGGGATTTTGCAATCTGTCATCTGAACAAGGATCAATCATAAGTCACTTTTATTAGCACCATTGCTAAATAAATGGTCGTTAAGGGAGGACTACCTCTTAAGTCTCCAAAGACGTAAGTGACGTAAGACTCAAAAATGTTCTAATACATGCCTAAAGATTTGCTTTCAGTTTGCAAATTTGCAAAATATTTTACAATCAACATGATGCAATGTTGATTGCATGTCTATGGGGATTCTCAGTCATTCAGGTCATGGTTGTCCCAAAGGTGCTTTTTCAAGAGGCAACTAGACTTTCTTTGTTCTTTCTTGAAGACATTTTGCTTCTCAACAAAGAATTGAAGAAGTTACTAGGATAAGAAGTGAAATGTCTTCAAGGAAAAAGAAAGAAAGTCCAGTTGTCTCTAGAAAATGCACCTTTGGGACAATATAAAATATAATTTATTTTATAGGCTTTTTTCCGTTTTAACTGTTAAGATTGTACATAAATGCCCAATGAACCAAAGCTGTCTGCTTTTTATTGAAAGCTCCTGAGATATGTATAATGAGGATGGAGGATGGCCTTGAAGGGGGGGGAGATCAATTACCAAGGAAACAATGCGATAAATGATGCTTGAGCCCAGGCCAAAAAAGTCATTTATGAAAATGCCTAAGACATTATCTTCTTCACATGAAGATAAAAGAGAGAGGAAGAGAAGCACGTTCTGACATGCAAGATTCTGTTACTACAGCTGTTCTAGTAAAAGTATCTACACAATATCTGTTTCTTAGTCTTATTTTAGTATAAAGGGTTAACAGTATATTTCCCAGTTGTAACATGGTACCCAGGTAGGACAAAGTGCTGATTAATCTTAGCCTTCCGTGCATCACTTAGAGATAGGCAAGATCAAGAAACAGGCATGACAGAGGTTGCAGGAATGCTCTTTATTGCAGTAGAAGAGCAGATTCTTGAAAATTGATAGTTTCTATTTCACTTTTTATTAAACAAAATTGGGAGGCGGGTATCTTGAATTTCTCACATTTTCCTCTTTCTCAGAACTGAGTAATGTTTTCTTAAAGTTCATCCTTAACTGTTCAGTCATTCCTTCTTCATTCCCATGATCGGGTTTACATTCTTTCACACAATGTAAATTTGTTGCTTTAGGTTAAGGTTAGGCAGCAGAATGACTGGGGATAAGAACAGATACTCTATTGAGAATGACTTGTCATCAATATCTTATTGACTTGCTCCTACTCTTTCAACATCCTAGAAATAGTTTCATCACTGACACTTCAGGTCCACTTCAGGTTAATGCTTAGCTGTGCTTTCTGGACTGACCATAACCCTGTGCCATAACCCTCTCTGTGTAGACTACACCTGCTTTCCCCAGAAGACTATTAGCTAATATTGTCACCCATGCAAGAATCAGAATGACTGTTCTGAGGATACTTCTTGGTGTTAAACTCCAGCCCAAGAACAACCTAATGGTGTCAAGAAATATCTAACTTTGGGAAAGAAAACAGTACTCTGGCAATTCCAGCAGTGAAGGTATGCCCAATCTGTATCCCATTAGGAATACAGAATCTTCATTCCATTAGGAATATACCATTATGCTATTTTTAAGGTTCTATGTAACACACCGACCTCTTGAATTCATCATTTGGAAATCCTCCAACCTCTTCTCTCTTGATAGGATCAAATTAGGATAGGACCAAAACTGATGTCCTTTGTCCTCAAAACTCTTAGCAAGACTACCAGAACCTTGAGGAAACCTCAAATTAAACCGCATGAATGAAGAAATGGTGTTTGTAATATGTGAGCTAATTATACATATCTAAAACTGAGTTAAATCATCAATAGATCTCACAGTTTGCATTCAATAATCATATAAAACCCAGCTGTCTGAACATTCCTCATATTTTTCTCCAGCATTCATAGACCCGTCCCAGACTCTGCTCATGGACAACAACTTAATTATGTCTGATCAAGCAAGAAGGAGAGTGGACAAAATTATATACCTATTAATATAAGTAAAATTACCACAGCAAAGGTGTTTTATATTTATTTATTTATTTATTTATTTATTTATTCGGATTTGTATGCCGCTCCTCTCTGAAGACTCGGAGCGGCTCACAACATATATATATATAAACAATTGCAACAAATCCGAACAACATTAAAAATACAAACCCCATACATACTCATCAATCACACCACAATCAACAATCATCCCCAGGCCTGCCGGCAGAGGTAGGTTTTTAAATTCTTTCGGAAGGCCAGGAGGGTCGGAGAAACGCGGACTTCAGGAGGTAGTTGGTTCCAGAGGGTGGGCGCCCCAACAGAGAAAGCCCTCCCCCTAGGGCCCGCCAGACGACATTGTTTCGTTGACGGGACCTGGAGGAGACCGACCCTGTGCGCTCTCACCGGTCGTAGAGAAGTATGTGGCAGAAGGCGGTCCCGTAAGTATCCTGGTCCCAAGCCATGAAGGGCTTTATAGGTAATAACCAACACCTTGAATTGGGCTCGGAGACCAATAGGCAACCAATGCAGCGTGCGGAGAGTTGATGAAATGTGGGCACAACGAGGAAGACCCACAATTGCTCGCGCAGCTGCATTTTGCACTAATTGTAGTCTCCGAACACTCTTCAAGGGTAGCCCCATGTAGAGAGCGTTGCAGTAATCGATCCTCGAGGTGACAAGGGCATGTGTGACTGTGAGGAGTGACTCCGATCCAAGTAAGGATGCAACTGGTGCACCAGGCGAACCTGGGCAAATGCCCCCCTCGCCACTGCTGACAAATGATGATCCAATGTCAGCTGTGGATCGAGGAGGACTCCCAAGTTGCGAACCTTCTCTGAGGGGTTTATAGATTCACCCCCCAGGGTAATCGAAGGACAGATAGAAGTGTCCTTGGGAGGCATCACCCACAGCCACTCTGTCTTATCGGGGTTGAGCCTTAATCTGTTAACACCCATCCAAACCCTCACAGCCTCCAGACACCGGCACATCACCTCAACCGCTTCACTGATATGGCCAGGAGTGGAAATGTACAGCTGAGTATCATCAGCGTACTGATGGTATCTCACTCCGTGGCAGTGGATGATCTCACCCAGTGGCTTCATGTAAATGTTAAAAAGTAGGGGGGAGAGAACCGACCCCTGAGGCACCCCACATGGGAGTAACCTAGAGGTGGACCTTCGATCCCCCACAAACACCGACTGCGACTGACCAGTGAGATAGGAGGAGAACCACCGCAATACGGTGTCCCCCACTCCCAATCCCTCCAGCCGGTGCAGAAGGATACCGTGGTCAATGGTATCGAACGCCGCTGAGAGGTCAAGAAGCACTAGGACAGAGGACTGGCCTCTATCCCGGGCTCGCCAGAGATCATCTGTATATAGCCAGAATGATACTTTTTTTAATCATACCCAGATCTCAGATACCCTTGCAATTCTGAAATGTGATTCAAATCTATATTTGTTCTTTTACAACCTTATGCATCCTCCACTAAACAAGGAAAAGTTTACTAAATGTGCTGAAACATTATCATAGTCATCGTCATTTTATCGGGCAACTTGGATAGTCCTGGTGACTTTAAGTTCAGAATTCAACACAATGTTCCTTGATTTTGTTCTGTTACAAGCACTTTGAGGAAAAAAAATCAAAACTATATAAGTAAGCATCTTTAAGACTGTGACTTAACAATTAACAATAACCTGTGAGTGAAAAAAAATGAGAAAATTGTATTTGCCCATCAACATTTTCCTATTCTAGTATGACAATATTTGGAACAAAAACAATTATCTGACAGACATATGGAGATGGAAAGCATGCAGATAGATCCTTGGAAAGCAAAACTGGAAAAGAGATCAACCTTTGAGTGCATCTTCACTCGCAAGATTTCCATTTTGGCTGAGGACATGTGAAAACTGCTTTTCTATAGCACTGACAAACTGCCGGTTTTCTTACTTAATAGTATTAATTAAAAGCATCACCAAAGTGCATCATATAACTAAATCAAATCCTAAATGTTCTATTTTGCAAATTTTATGGGCCACTAGGGATAATTTAAAAGGGCAATTATATAAAGTTGGTGCAGTTTGGAGAATCAAATGACATTTTCAGCTTTATGGTACTAGATCATCTGACTTTTTTTCCTGTTGTCCACTAGGCCTACATGTTGCATTTTTATGGCCAACAGGACCAACATTCTTATTTTAAAAGTAATATTTATCTGTTTTTAAAGTTTGGTGTTGTTTTGATGCACATTTCTCACTATTTATCTTTCCTATGAACCATGCACATATGAAGAATTTTAGTGAGAGGTTATGATTTAGAAGTAGAGATATGACATAAAAGTTGCAATCATACAAGAGATACAAAAGTAGTTCTGCCCTGATTATTTACAGTGCCAGATTTGCTATGTCCATGTAGTTGCATCCCACTTCTATGGTAGAGCCAGTAAGTACATTATTTGTAGTAGCAGCTCATGAAAAATACAGCAAAGAAACTGCTAGTGGCAGAAACATTTAACTTTCTCATTAGCTGTCCTCCCTCATGTGGCACTTTAGCACCCACAAGTTGTTTATTATGTTCTGTGCCAGGCAAAATTGATTAAATGGGGCTCTTAAGAATCAAAGCGTTATAAATTCATGAAAATACAGCAAGCAATAAATTCCATGGAATTAAAAGCTTACTAGCACTATTAGCATTTCAGGGTGTTTGCATTGTTAATACCAATGTACAAAATACGCCGCTCCTGTAATAGAAGTCAAGCCAATGAGACATATGCATAGGCAATAACATTTTTATAGAATGTCATCTCTGCTCACAGGTTTTGTTTTTTTCTTCAGACCTGAAATGTTCATTAATGTTTTAAAGAAAAATTTAAAACAAACGCAGTGATCTGTAGAGTGCAGTAACTTCTATTGCTTAGCAATGGAAATTTTGGTCCCAATTTTGGTTGTAAATGAAGGACTACATAAAGAATTGATACTCAATCTTCTCCAAGACACTGTTTTATCCAAGATTTTTCTGACATGAGTTAAACTATGCAAATATATTTATATTATTAATTTTTATTCCACTTTGTAGGTACACAGAATACAGCTAAACCCAGAAAAAATTCTCGCAAAGTATCAATTATTTAAACCCTACAATTAATAGATCTTTTTTTATCTGTTAAAGGGAAATAATGTAGAAATATCAAAGGTTATTGCACATAATGTCTAGCAGAAACTAGATCTTTACTTAAAGACTATGTTCTGTTCCTAGAAACTTTTTGATGATCACAAACACTTAACTTTACATGATGTTTATTAGCGAAACTATATATGGAAATGTAAGTTCACAATATGATGTCACAGGTGATCCTAATTTAGTGACCACAGTTGGGATCAGCAACACGATTGTTAAGTAAAGCAGACATCAAGTGAAAAATCATACGACCATAACTATGCTTTTAATTTTTACTCATGCTTTTCCTTGCTTTACAGCAGGGGTGTCAAACCTGCAACGTCACGTGTTGTGCCGTGACTTATTGCAACTTTTTTGTCATTGCCGGCAATGGAGTGGGCGCGGTTTTGCTATGATGCATCTGGCCCGCAGGCCGGCAGTTTGACACCCCTGCTTTACAGCATTAGAAGAATATGACCCCTAAAAGCTCAATGAGACCAAACAGTGAAGAAAGTTTCTGGAATTTGACACATAAGGAAGCTGGGTAAAAGGATGAATCTTATAGCTCTTTCTCCCCACTCCATTCTCCTGCCCATTGGAATGCTCACCCTGGCATTGAGAGAATTAACAAGAAGAGAATTTATATTCACTCATTATTTCATTTATTAGAGAAGATAGGTTTACAAGAAAGTAAATAGGAATACACCTGAAAAGGAATGCTCTAGCACCAGCTGTTGACCATGAGCTACTGAGGAGGCAAACAAAAGCCTTCAATGTAAAACCAATTAAAGTCTTGTCAATTTCAGGTAGCAGCTGGAGGGTTCTAATCAATTAAGGTCACAGAGCTGAGTTTGTTAACTTTTAGGGAAACACTGGGAAGGAAAGCCATTCTGAAAGAATAGCTTGTTTAGGCAATCTCTCCACTCTGCAGGAGTGGGGGTACAAGGAAAAAAAGGATCAGGCACAGGACAACTTCTATTAACAGACAGTAATAGTATACACATGACTGAGAGACAGAGAGACATTGCAAAAGTCATGAAGATGGGCACTGATCATCACCATTGTAACTGCAAACAGTCTAAGGCAGTTACTTTCACATGGATGATCTGCAAAGCTAAGATTTCAACTATTTCTATTAATTTCAAAGCAATGCTAAATAAATGCTGATTTCCCAAATCTATGAAGCCTAAAGCTAAAGATGGGTAAACTCTTAGGTATTAACCAATAGTTCAAGGATGCTATTTTCAATAAATTCATAATTGAATGAATATACTCATTATTAAGGTGCTGTGTTGCCTAGAAATATTTTTCCCTATGGCCACCATCAGAAATATGACTTATGAAGAATATAATTTTAAGAACAGATAAGGTAAAATATTATTAAAGACTCTTAGAAATGTCATCTTTCACATTGCCAGCAACTATGGTTCTACAGGCCAACTATTCCTTGAATTTGAATACATATGCCACTTATCACCCTATGCCTTGTACCAATGATGCCATAAACTACATTAATGAAAGAATATACAGCCTACAAATATTCTGACAACAAATTAATAAAGCAATACTGGGTTTCATTGTAAGCTATGAAAAAGCAAACATAAAAACAAAAACATATCTAGTCCAATATACATTTTCCACAGCTTATCTACGCAACTTATGAGAAAACCATAAACAGGATGTGAGCACAATAGCTTCCTCCAACTCATTTGCAGCAACTGGTATTAAGTCTTTCTGCTTTTGATAAAGTAAACTATAAGTCAGAAAACAATCGTAAATTGACTGCTTAATGCTCCATGACTAGTCCACTTTTAAAGCCAACCATCACAGCATACAGGACTTTTCAAAATAATTTTTTAAGCACAGTCATTAGAAGTACATTAAAACATGCTAAAGTTAGAACTGTTCTAAATTTTGGGCAATTATTTCACGTAGATATCTTGATTCCCTATCTGGGAAGGGCAAACTTCTCCAACTGTTCTTCCAAATTAAAATCTTGCTTACACATTAGTATCTCCACAATTATAAGCCGTTATAAAAAGGGTATTGTATGAATACAATTTCTGTTAGAATGATCTTTGTTAAGACAATTCACATTATCAACTAATAAAAAAGCTAAAATAGTAAAAAAAATTAACTTCAGTCAGTAAGAGTAAATACATATCCATTCACTGGTTTCTACTTTAATCACGTCACCTACCCAACAGAGAATCACAGTGGGTACAACTGTGCCACTTGGAATAAGTTCGTGACAAATATTAAGTGCACTCTCTTGAAGGATATGTAAAACCCACACAATCATAACAAAGGTTGTAATAAAATCTGTGCTCAAGTTTAACTGAGAATATCTTTAGCACTCTGTATAAATAATGCATCGCTGGAGTGGTAAAAAGACTGCATATCTCTCACTGATTTGGGGTATTTTTGATGAAATAATCCAGATCTACCCTGCATTTGCCAAAGGCAGGAAACACTATGCTCAAATAGTTGAAGACTGTAACATCATCATCATCATAAAAAGTTAAAGGGACCTTGGAGGTCATCTAATCCAACCCCCTGCTCAGGCAGGAAACCCTATACCATTTCAGACAAATGGTTGTCCAATCTCTTTTTTATTATTATTATTAATAGATATTATTAATATCTATAATAAGATATTAAGTATTAAGTTGGATAGCAGTTAACTTGAATTTTCTCCTGGTTTACATGTACAAATATAATAGATATATATTTGTACATGTAAACCAGGAGAAAATTCAAGTTAACTGCTATCCAACTTAATACAATCGATTTAAATTTGTAAACATTCTTCACTCCGTTTGTCAAGATTTAACTATAAGCCAGATACATTTTCTTTGATTGGTGTTTCTCTTGTATGTAGTCTATCCAATGTTTCCAGTCTATCATATATTGTTCATTTGAGCGATCCTTCAAATATGCCGATATTTTAGCCATTTCTGCCAAATTTATTACTTTCAAAGTCCATTCTTCAATAGGTGGTATTTCTGGCCTCTTCCAGTATTGTCCCACCAACAGTCTCGCTGCTGTGATCAAGTTCAGAATGAAGTTCGTCTCTGTGGTAGTACAGTCTTTTATGATCCCTAACAAAAACAACTGAGGTAGAAATTCAATACGCTTTTTCAAAATGGTTTGGAGTGTCCACCATATTTTTCTCCAGAAGGCTTTAATTTTTCTACATGTCCACCATACATGAAAATATGTAGCCTCCATACTATCACACCTCCAACATTTAGGTTGGATGTCTGGATAGATATATGATATTTTTTTCGGATCTAGATGCCACCTATAGAACATTTTATAAAAGTTTTCCCTTAAATGTTGTGCTTGCGTAAATTTTACATTTCTCACCCAGATTCCCTCCCACGTTTCCATCATGATAGGTTGCCCAAAATCTTGTTCCCACTTTACCATACAATCCTTGACTAGTACAGTTTCAGAGTCAATATCTATCAGTTAAAGGGACCTTGGAGGTCATCTAAGACTGTAGTACCAGGCAGGAAACCCTATACCATTTCAGACAAATGGTTGTCCAATCTCTTTTTAAAAACTTCCAGTGTTGGAGCAATCACCGCTTCTGGAGGCAGGTTGTTCCACTTGTTAATTGTTCTGTCAGAAAAATTCTCTTTAGTTCTAGGTTGCTTCTCTTTTTGGTTAGTTTCAATCCATTGCTTCTTGTCCTGCCTTCAGGTGCTTTGGAGAATAGCTTGACTCCCTCTTCTTTGTGGCAGCCTCTGAGATATTGGAACACTGCTATCATGTCCCCCCTCGTCCTTCTCTCATTAAACTAGACCAGGGGTAGGCAACCTTGGCTCTTTTATGACTCATGTCAGCCCCTGAACTAGACATACCCAATTCCAGCAGCTGTTCCTTATATGCTTTAGCGTCCAGTCTCCTAATCATCTTTGTTGCTCTTCTCTGTACTCTTTCTAGAGTCTCAACATCTTTTTTACATCGTGGTGACCAAAACTGGATGCAGTATTCCAAGTGTGGCCTTACCAGGGCATTGTAAAGTGGTATTAATACTTCACGTGATCTTGATTCTATCCCTCTGTTAATGCAGCCCAGCACTGTGTTGGCTTTTTTGGCAGCTGCAGCACACTGCTGGCTCATATTTAAGTGATTGTCCACTAGGACCCCGAGGTCCCTCTCATAGTTACTACTATTGAGCAAGGTACCCCCTATACCAGCGGTTCTCAACCTGTGGGTCGCGACCCCATTTGGGGTCGAACGACCATTTCATGGGGGTCGCCAAACAACGCAATCCACCCTTTCCCCCCCCTTTTCCTTAGCTGTGCTACTCCCTCTTATTGGCTTTTGAAAGCCAATAGAATAGACTCTCTTGAATAGAGTCTAATTCTATTGGCCTTCAAAAGCCAATAGGAATTGTCCAGACTGTCTCTGCCCTGCTGAGCCTGCCAAAAGTCCCAGTCGCCAAATGTTGCTGCAAGTTGTTTGCAGCTAAGGCGAGCTTTCTTGAAGTTTCCACCCCTCCCTGCTGAGCAACTACTAAATGTAAGTAAAAGAGGGCCGGTGGGGAGGGCCGCCCAGGAGCGCTTGGGCCTGCCTGCCACCGCACTGAACGGGCAGTGGCCATGGTGAGGCTAGCGGGGCAGCGGAGGGCTCTGGGAGGGTAGCTGGCGCACGTGGGGCCCGGCGGGTGGCTTACCTCCCTTGGGCTGGGCCAGCTGGTGGCCCAGCCAGTGGTCGGCCTGCACCGTCACTGCTGTTTGCCATGGCTGCCCAGGACCGCCTGGGCCTGCCTGCCACCGCACCGAATTGGCGGTGGCCAAGGTAAGGCTAGCTTTGGCGGTGAAGGGCAGCGCAGCGTGGAAAGGGGCTCCCACGATCCCGCCGCTGCAATGGTGCTCAGGAGGTTGGAGGGGCGGGCAGGTCCCGGGGGGCGGCTGGGAGAGGGCAAGAGGTGTCGTGATGAGGATGGGGGGCTCCAGACTACCATCCCCAGCAGCCCTAAAAAGCACTGTGGAAGAGTGGGGAATGCTGGGAGTTGCAGTTCATCACCATTAGGGAAAACATGACTCTCCAAAAATCAATTTTTTTAAAACATAATTTTATTGATTTTTAAAATTTTACAAAGAAAAAAGAAAAGAACCCATAATAACACAACTGAAAACAATCATATACCACATTTGTCAAACAATTAATATAACTGCTCGGTACCCCCCCACCACATCCCCCTAACCCTAACCATCCCCCCTCTCTTACCATCTATCTACTTTCCTCACTCCTCTATTCTCCACCCACCTCTATCCCCGCTCTTCCCCCCTCTTACCAACTTCCTACTTACCTCTACCTTCACTCCTCCTTCCTCTTTACAACAGATGTGGTGCCAAGAGGCCACCCGAGCAACCCCTTAATACCTATTGTTACATATTCTTACATCGACCCCGATTACAGTTGAGAAAACATAGTGTATAAATTGTAAATACCCTCCCACCCCCCCTCCCCGACTTCCCAGAGTGAATACAGGGTAAGAACGCAAGAAACCCCACACTACTTATTATATAAATATTTAACTATATACTAAATATAATTTCTTCAATTGATATTTCCCTTGTATATAGTCTATCCATTTTTTCCAATCCATCATAAATTTTTCATTTGAGTGATTCTTCAAATATGCGGATATCTTAGCCATTTCTGCCATATTTATAACTTTTAATGTCCATTCTTCAATAGGTGGTAATTCAGACATCTTCCAATATTGTCCCACCAATAGTCTTGCTGCAGTAATCAAATTCAAAATCAGCTTAGTCTCTATGGTGGTACAGTCTTTTATAATGCCAAGCAAAAACAACTGTGGTGAGAATTCAATACGCTTTTTCAATATATTCTGAAGAATCCACCATATTTTTATCCAGAAAGCCTTGATTTTTTTACAAGTCCACCAAATATGAAAATAAGTAGCGTCCATAGATTCACATCTCCAACACTTGGGTTGCACATCTGAATACATAAGTGATAATTTTTTCGGGTCTAAATGCCATCTATAAAACATTTTGTAAAAATTTTCTCTTAAGTGTTGTGCTTGTGTAAATTTTACATTTTTCACCCATATCTTTTCCCATGTTTCCATCATAATTGGTTGTCCAAAATTATGTTCCCACTTAATCATACAGTCTTTAACTAATTCAGTTCCAGAATCAATTTCAATTAATGCATTATATAATCTTTTAATATGCATAGTTCTTTGATCTCTAACTTGTTAAAGAGGGAAGAGATAATGTCCAAGTGGAAAATTTTAGACCTATCTCATTGTTAAATACGGATTATAAGATTTTTGCAAAAATTTTGGCTAATAGATTAATGACAGTTTTAAAACAAATAATTCATTCGGACCAAACTGGTTTTTTTACAAGGGAGACAGATGAAAACCAATGTTAGACAACTCATTAATATATTGGCATATTTGGACAAGCATATCCAAGTG
Source organism: Bothrops alternatus (assembly GCA_034064705.1). NCBI lineage: Eukaryota > Metazoa > Chordata > Lepidosauria > Squamata > Viperidae > Bothrops > Bothrops alternatus. The sequence continues at coordinate 467,109 of JARGCV010000007.1, forward strand.
CCTGCAGTTCTTATGTTTCTGGATCCAGAGAAAGCCTTTGATAGACTGAATTGGTTATTTTTGAAAAGATTAATTGTTAAGATGGGAATGGGGGATCAGTTTATCAACTCTATATCAGCGGTTTACCAGAAACAAAAAGGGCAGATTATTGTGAACGGGCAATTAACAGATTTATTTAACATAGAGAAAGGTACTAGGCAGGGTTGCCCTTTATCCCCTTTATTGTTTGTTTTAACTTTAGAGGTTTTATTGAATAGGATTAGAGCTTCAGATGAACTAAAAGGTGTACAGATTAGACAACATGATTACAGATTATGTGCTTTTGCGGATGATTTACTTGTGACATTGACTCAGCCAATACAGTCAGCTCAGAGATTGATGGAGATTATTCAAAATTATGGAAGGGTATCAGGTTTTAAACTAAACATATCTAAGACAAAGATGTTGGTTAAAAATTTAGATGATAAATTAAAACAAGATTTGGAAAGAATAACGGGTTGTGAGATAGTTAAGAAAGTTAAATATTTAGGAATCTATATAGAAGCTTCTAATGGGAAATTATATAAGAATAACTATGAATCTTTATGGAACAAGATACAAATAGAATTGGAGAAATGGAAAAAATTACAATTATCTATGTTGGGTAGGATAGCTGCAATTAAAATGAATGTATTGCCGAAATTTTTATTCTTATTTCAAATGTTACCAATACTTAAAAAGGACGGGAACCTAGAGGAGTGGCAGAAAGGTATTAATAGATTCATTTGGAATGGCAAGAAACCAAGGGTCAAATTAAAAATTATTCAAGATACAAGGGAGAGAGGTGGTCTGAAAATGCCCAATTTTAAGTTATATTATTATGCTGCAGTTTTAGTAGCAATAAGTGACTGGATTAACTTAACTAACGAGAGAATATTGAATATAGAAGGGTACGGGTTATTGTATGGGTTGCATGCGTACTTAGTCTATGATAAAAAGTTGGACAGGAGTTTTAAAGAGCACTTATTGAGAAATGCTCTGTTGCGTGTCTGGAAAAAGTTTCATTATAAGTTAAATGGAAAGATTCCCCTTTGGACAGTTCCCAGGCATGCAATAGAGAGTGTAAATAGACAACAAATTCAAAATGTGGTGTCCTATGAGAAACTCTTAACTAAAGAAGGGAATATTTTAGTATTGAAATCATTAAATAGGTTAAGGGAAGAAGGAATAGCTCATAATTGGTATTCACATGTACAACTTCAGACTAGATGGCAAAAAGATGTTAAGATGGGTTTTTCCTCAAAGGATGATAGATTAATTAAACAAAAATCAATTTTCTCTTCCTTCCTTCCTTTCCCCTTCAATCTCCTTCCTTCTCCATCTCCTTCCTTTCCCCTTCAATCTTCCTTCCTTCCTTCCATCTCCATCTCCATCCCTTCCCCTTCAATCTCTCTCTCCTTCCTTCCTTCTTTCTTTCCTTCCTCCTTCAATCTCCTTCCTTCTCCATCTTCTTCCTTTCCCCTTCAATCTTCCTTCCTTCCTTCCATTTCCATCCCTTACCCTTCAATCTCTCTCCTTCCTTCCTTCCTTCCTTCCTTCTCCCTTCAATCTCTTTCCTTCTCCATCTCCTTCCTTTCCCCTTCAATCTTCCTTCATTCCTTCCTTCCTTCATCTCCATCCCTTCCACTTCAATCTCTTTCTCCTTCCTTCCTTCCTTCCTTCCTTCCTTCCTTCCTTCCTTCCCCCTTCAATCTCCTTCCTTCTCCATCTCCTTCCTTTCCCTTTCAATCTTCCTTCCTTCCCTCGCTCCCAACATTTTTGAGCAAGGAAGAGTAAGCTTCTCCAGTGAGCATTGCTATATTGTTTTTGTAATTAATCACTATGCTTTAATTATGTTCAATTTGTAACAATGAAAACACACCCTGCATATCAGATATTTACATTACAATTCAAAACAGTAGCAAAATTACGGTTATGAAGTAGCAACGAAAATAATTTTATAGTTGGGGGTCACCACAACATGAGGAACTGTAGTAAGGGGTTGCGGCATTAGAAATGTTGAGAACCACTGCCCTATACTATACCTGTAGATTTGGTTTTTCTTGCCTAAATGAAGAACCTTACTTTTTTCACCACTGAATTTCATTTTGTTAGATAGTGCCATGGTTCAAGTCTGTCCAGATCCTCCTATATCTTAAGCCTGTCTTCTGGAGTGTTGGCTATTCCTGCCAGCTTGGTGTCGTCTGCAAATTTGATGAGTTCCCCATCCCCTCGTCCAAATTGTTGATGAAGATGTTGAAGAGCACTGGGCCCAGAACAGAGCCCTGGGGCACCCCACTACACACTTCCCTCCATGTAGATGCAGTTCCATTGAGGACCACATGCTGAGTACAGCCGGTTAGCCAGCTACGGATCTATCTGGTGGTGATGCTATCTAAACCACATTTTTCTATCTTATCAAGTAGTAGGTTGTGATCTACTTTATCAAATGCCCTAGTGAAGTCCAAGTAAATTATATCCACAGCATTCCTCTGATCCACTAATTTTGTCACTTGGTCAAAAAATGCAATAAGATTTGTCTGGCATGATCTGTTTTTGACAAACCCAGGTTGGTTTCTAGTAATGTCTTGATTTGCCTCTAGGTGTTTGCTGATTTGTTGCTTGATTATCTTTTCCAGAATCTTCCCAGGTATTGAGGTCAGGCTGATAGGTCTGTAATTTCCTGGGTCAATTTTCCCCCCTTTTTTGAAGATGGGAACTACATCAGCTCTTTTCCAGTCCTCCGGTAGTTCCCCAGTGCTCCAGGATCTTTGAAAAATATAGTTCAATGGTTCTGAGATCACATCTGCCAGTTCCTTGAGAACCCTGGGGTTAATCCATCTGGTCCTGGTGATTTGAACTCGTCTAGGCTGGACAGGTGCTCACTTACCATTTTCTTGCCTATCTTAACTTGCTTTTCTATTCTGTTTTTTAAGGCACTATTTTTGGTAGGTTGGTCTGTTTTTTCCTTTTGTGTAAAGACTTCCTTTATTGAATGTCCATTCAGCTGCAGGCATGATCTTTGGGGCACTTAGCTAAAGTTAACATCTTAGCTTCAGTATAACTGATCCTCAAACTTCCTTGTTATGGTATAAAGCCAGTGGTGGGATTCAGCTAGTTCGTACCAGTTCAGGAGAACCGGTAGCTAAATTTACCTGAATTTGGAGAACCAGCTGGCTTCTGAAAGTCCAGTCTAGGCCTTGGAGGCCTCCCAGCCTAGAACGGCCCACTGGAAGTGCATGGATACCACTTCCGGAAGTCCGTTTTAGGCATTGGAGGCCTGGAGAAGGCCTTCCGGGCCTAGAACGGCCTACCGGAATTGCGTTGATACTACTGCCGGAAATCTGAGATGGTATAGGTTCTCCTGATTGAGCGGAGGGCTGGACTAGAAGACCTCCAAGGTTCCTTCCAGCTCTATTCTATTCCGTTCCGTTCTGTTCCGTTCCATTCCATTCCATTCTATTCAAAGCTTTAAATTATATTTCATAAAATATTTTGTCCCTATTTTGTCCACATTTTTTAAAGTTTCTACTGGAAAATTAAAGCAACAAAGCAAATACATTAAACAAAGATCTTTCTTACCTCAGCCCGGCTTTCATATCTATTCTCTAGCCCAAACAAATAATGTACAGTATTTGTTCATCAGAATTGAATTGTTTTCAGGATTACAATTGAACTGTAAACTGTAGCTCTGTTAAATCATAGGGTGTGTGCTTATTTTAGTTGTAAGAACAATCTGAAATCATAATTTTCAAACCTGTTAGGAATTCTTAAAAAGGAGGTAAAGGGATTGCTTGCAGTCAAGTAATGGATACAGAGTCAAGAATCAACAAATGTGCACAGTACTTGCAATTCCACTGTCTATTTCTGTTTGCACTAAACTGAACTATTGGGCTTTTTTTTGTAGTTTACCACAAAGCTTATTATATAAATTAAGTCATTCCTAACCCATCACATTCCCAACCCACCACAAAGCTTATTAAGTCATTCCCAATCCATCAATTCTGGCAATAGGATTCTAAAAGAACAGAAATGTAAAAGAAATGTAAGAGTTTTCAATATTACCAGGAAAATGTTTATTTTTGCTGATATGGTACATTCTCATAAATCCCCCATGGGGGGGCGGGGAGAGGGGGTTAGTGGTAATAATTATGAGGAAGTTTCATCATGAGCCAAGTAAGGCTACTTTAACAGGACAGTTAAATAACACTGCTGACAGACATATCGTTAATCTCACTGGGATTTGGAGAACCTAACTGGTACTACATTTTTCTTTAATTTTAAGAAAACTAAATAAATTTGGAAACGACATGCTAATTACAGAAAATGTATACCTTAGATATGAAACTATTTTACAATGGTAAAACTGTCAGTGGAGGCCCAGGAATGGAATCTAATATAAAAATGCTAAAGTAAACAAGTAGAGACCAGAAGATGATAGTACAGATACAGGTTAGCTAAACCGAAAGGTTAATCAAACTGGCAACCCCACTTTTATTTGATAGAAAGCAGACTCTGGTGGGAATGTATGGAAGCTTCTAATGCTTCTTCATCCACGATATCGGTGTGTTTTTTTCTTGTGTGCATGGACTACAGTACAGAGAAATGTAAACTTTTCTTTACTTCTTGTATACAAGAGACCGGGGGGGGGGACTGAAATAGGATATTAAGCATAGCCAAAAATACATATTCCTTTTCGTCATTACAAGAATTATACTCTACTTTTTTATCAAATAATGATCCTAGACACCAAAACCCCCAAGAAAGATAGCAACATATGAAAAACGTTATTAAAAATCTTTTGTTAGTAAATAAAAAAACAAAACACACAGCATCTTACCAAATGTTTGTCAGTCAAAATCTACTTGTACATAAATAAATAAATAGAGTTTCTCTGCTAGTAGAATGTTAATACAAATGAAGCTTTTCCCACCGGCAACAACTGGAAATAGACTCCAATATTTCAAGATTAATATTGTATTTTTTCATGTTTACTTGAAATAAGTAATGCAAATAAACAGTGCTTTAGTACTATCTCACTGAGATGGTTATCATTATGCCATTCTTTCATTTATGAATGATGGCAGACAGTGACTTCTACCAAATCATAGCTTAATGTATCTTAATATTTCAAGTACTGGCAAAATTAACTTTGCCCTGGTATGTTCTTCTCCAAGCAAGAAAACAACCAGGAGTGAACTAGAAACTATTAATCACTTCTAAGCAACCCAAGATTTTTATTCATAAAACATAGCCCGATATCATGGCTTCTTAAACCATAGAACTCAAATAAGACATCAGCAGAAGCTAATGTTGACTACAATTTCGAGTCCCATATCCCCACCCACATTAAAGATGGACAAAGGAGTTATGTGGAATTCATAAATTAAATTCAGCTACAAAGGGTCAATAGTAAGGTTTTAAAGATTAATTCTTAAATATAATAACCCAAGATGAAAACTGTTGCTCCCAACATCTTAAAAATAATGGCATTAATCATGCCAAAATTTGAGCACATTACTGGTAGTAAGCTAGGGCATCTGCTTTTCATTCAGCAAATCACACACTCATTATTTGCTTATAGTTAAAAAAAATCTTTTGTTTTAATGCAAAGCACACAATATTCAACTGCAACTAAATATTTTCAAAAGATATCATGCAATCATGTTCCAGTTTTTTTTTTCTTTGTGGAATTCAGTAAAACACAGACATGATGACAGTGACTGCCTTTAGAATTCTATGAATGAGGTGGGGCGATTCCACATTAAAAGGCCTTTTCTGGAAGCACTCATTTTAATTGTCACGGAATGTCTTCAGGTTCTGCAACATTTGGAATCTTACTCCAATCTGACATTGATCTTCTGCTGCAGATTGCACAGAGTGTGTGTTTGAGATGTAAGAGATAAAGTACCTTGTACTCTTCAACATTTTAATTAGCTTTTCATATACAAAGTGGTAATGATCAATCAGATTCTAGAATGGTACCACCATCTTTGATCTTCTCTGACAATCTAAAGCAACACTGAACCTGCCATAGTACTAGTGGAGTTTTTTTATTATTATGACATAGTATCTGAATACAGTGAAACTTATGGATCAAAGGAGGCATATATGAAATATAAAATCATTATGTTTGCTATACAGGTAATAACAAATGTTTTTAATTGGGTGGCATACCTCATAAAGAAGTTGTCACTCACACAGGCCAGTTTTTATAGTGTTTATGCACCTATCAAGTATCAGATAAATGTAGTAAGTGAAATTTAAGAGAGGAAACAAATAGCCATTTTTGCCTTCTAGTCTCTAGTCTAGATAAAAAAGTTAAGTAACTCTCCTATCTGTGATCCTACTTTCTGTTCAGACTGATGCCAAACAAAGCAATTGTTGTAATATTTTACTAACATCTTATTACTTCTTTGTTAAAAAAAATGTGTTGTGGATGAGTAAGCCACAGGACCACTACACTATTGGGGGGAAATTACCATGAAATTCTGAATTAACCCTGACAAGGAGACTTAGGATTTCGAGCCCGAAAGAAACTCCTGTGGTAGAAGGTGACACACATCTAAAAACAATTGTGATGAAAAAATAGTATGTTTGACATGGGTGAACAATGTTCTACAGCTATAGGAGAACCATAATCACATGCCAAATATTCCTTAGCCAAACATGCATTAAACATAACTTTTACATTTGTGAAACTATTTTCTGACAAACAGCAACAAAAATCTAAAATTGCAGCTTGGTGTTCTCATGCCACTATATATGGATCAGTATCAACATATATAAAAATGTCTTTTATTTTATGTTAACAAACTTTGAAGAAGATATGAAAAAAGGCCAAAAGTAAACAGAATAAATATGACCTCTTAGCAAATAAATAAACTATCTTGAATCAAATAATAGTACTGAAGAATGTATGTCTACAATCACTTATGGTTTAGTACAGTGTGCATGCCTGGGTGTACATTATTATAACTTGACATTTGAAATTTTGTTGGACTGCCATGCCTTTTTTATAACTTTTTTATATGATAGAAAGTTTTCTTGGAAACTACCTTTGATAATGCAGACTAAGTGAACAAACTTAACATTCCATTACATTTTACAATAAAAGATTACAGCTGTGAAATGATTCAGATTTGATTCTAAAAAAGGTACTTTGGATCATGCAAGATCATGAACACAGCACTTGTCAGACATTCTTTAAAGCAGCTTTATCTTTTCCAGAGATCCTATGAAAGGCAGTTACAACATGATTAACAAGTATCTTTTATTCTAAGAATTCTCCAAGCTTCAATTCTTAATGTGAAAGGTCCAACAAGTTTTTAAATAACACTGAAAAATATGGGTTTAAGATACTCTGTTTTGCAGAAAAGATAAATTAAATGGAAACCAATACAAATAAACTGAATTATAATCTTTGATAAAATTGAGTCAATTATACAAGTTGTTAACAATATATAAATTTAACAAAGATTACATATTTTTGGTCAATTCTTCATAATACTACAAAAAATACATGAAAAAGAATTCAAATTTTTTTCTTTAATCCTTTAAATCCTTAATCTAGGATTTATTCCACAAACTAATTTCTGCTTAGAAGTTTTGTTTCAAGTTTATCAAAAACAGACAGAAGCCCCCCAAACAATAGACAAATCTATTTCTATAAGCTAAATAAATAAACTTAGAATGGCTATTCTCAAAACAAACAACAAAATGCAATTCACACAAACAGACACAAAAACAGAAATATAGTTTCATAAAAGCCTTTAGTAATTTAAAAAGTCAACATAGAGACTTGGTGTTTGACTTTAGTGTTTTACTTTGAAAACAGATCAGTAAAGAAGTAACCCAGAATGCATGGATTTAACTTTCGTAGGCCTGATATAATCAATAATACTAATTCCAATTTTTTCATTGGAAAAAAAACATGCAGTAAATTGTTCCATCTGCTGAACTACATAAGACTTAACAGAAATATAATTTCATAGAAGCCTTTAGTAATTTAAAAAGTCAACATAAAAATGCAGAACGTTGATTATATTCAGGTCAACAAATTAATTCGTTGTAATCTTTGGCAGAGATTTTGCTAAACAAAAATTTCAAATCATATTTAGCTATGATAAAATGTATATTATGCATAACTTCATTGAATCTTTCTTATGTGGTTTTTTCCTCCATTAAATTTTTTAAAGGTTCGAATAACCACTATCACACCAGTACTTTTTCATCAATAATTTACAAATTTAGTGAGATATTTTTGTAGTTCTTTTCAGTGTTTTATGTGCAAGCAACCAAAGATTTAAATATTTATTAAATTTGTTACATGAAATTAGAATCTTGTTATGTATGAAGACTTTAACAGTATTGTTAAACATGTTTTTTTACTAGAAACTTGGTATTTAACTTTAGTGTTTTACTATGAAGACAGATCAGTAAAGAAATAACTCAGAATTCATGGATTTAACTTTAGTCAATAATACTAATTTTTAGCTCTGGTTTCATTGGAAAAAAAACACGCAGTAAATTGTTCCATCTGCTGAACTACATAAGACTTAACATTATTCAAATTTGGCTGGCTGGTAGATACTTTTAAATAATTATTTTGGAATGGAGAGGGGGAAGAGAAGGAATTTACTAAAATAATATTTCAAATTTGAAATATGCTTCTTAAATGTTTGTTCCTCTTTTTATACTGAAGATCAGTTTTCTTTTAAAGAATCAGAAGATTTAGGAGTATCAAATGGTTATTACAAGCATCTAAAGAACGACCATGCTACTTTAATGAACAATCAGTAACACACAAATAGGGTTCATCATAAACAAGGCAATCAAAGCTATTGAACTTAAAACTCAACTGCCCAAATTTAACTTTCTAATGTCAATAGCATCTCTTAAATTAGATTCACTCATCTTTTCCATTACAATTATCTACTCCTGTAGGTTTAGTGCCTATTCTCTACAGGATGAAAGTTAGCCAGTCAATTTCCAGCCCTAATACAAATTATTAAGTGCTATATACACTGAGAAAAGCATGAGGGCAATTCTACTCTCAATCAATTTGAGATGGAAATATTGATATAGTAGTTACTAAGAGTTAAGGACTGGATTCTGAGGAATTCTACAAATCTAAATTTAACATTATTTGGACCAATCAGAGTTGAAATCAGACTTCCAAAATTACCAGAATCAACTTGAATTTTCATAAGAATTAGAGAAAAATACAGGGCTTCTCAGTACTAATTAAAAGAAAGATGCTGTGTCAAAAAAAAATATGGACCCCCCCCAAAAAAAAAAGACATTCAAAAGAGACAGTTTACAAAGTACAGGTGCCTAAGGGGATGTGCTAATAACTAGGAAACTGTTTTTCAGCATTTGAACAATTGTCCTTGAGGACACGACTACGTTCACATTTGAGAAGGGACTCTTCCTCTGCATCAGTGCAACTCTATGAAGGGCCCCTTTCAAATGCTTTGCACAGCTCTAAAAACAGCATTTGCCTGGAAAGAGATAAAAAGAGAAGTGGTTTAAAGATCCACAGGAAGTGATTCATCAGAGGTACTCCAATCACAGCACCTGAGGGTGGTATTCTCATTCTAATAAAGTCATGGGGACTTTTCTTTTTTTAAAAAAAGAAATTGAAAGGAGCACAAGCTCTAAATCACCTACACTTGACCTTCTATAATTAAGCAGGACTTCCTAGACTCTAGAGCAACTGCACTCTGCATAGACATTACATGGGCAAGCATGGGGAAAACCCTTGGCATCTATCAATGTGAAAGTTGGTTTAATCTCTATAGGAGAGGTTAAATATTCTATACATTTCATCAAATTGTATCAAAAAAGGGACAAGAAAAATCAAAATTAAAAGATTAGCTCCAAAATTAGGGGACCTTGGTGCTCTTTGAGCTTGACTGTTTTCTTGAAGACGTTTCATTAGCCAAACTAGGTAACATCATCAATGCTGATGATGTTACCTAGTTTGGGTAATGAATCATCTGCAAGTAAACAACCAAGCTCATTTCAACCTGAGCTGCAAATATTCTCCTTTATTGGTAGGTCCAAAATCTCTTTATTTATTGTTCTGCCATGCTGCCCAAGGGATGTCATAAAGCTTTTATTTATTCAATTTCAATTTCAATCAGAATTTAGTCCTCTGAATGAGTTTAATGTGATTCAGGTAATTTCCTGAAAAGATCTGAAGCAGTATTGGGTTTGAAGCACCTCTATAATTTAGTCACTTATATAAAAGCAGTTTACAACCAATGAAAATAATAAGTATTAATCATAGACTAAAATGGTAAAAAAAACCACATTTATGTATAAAGCAAATGAGAAGGTGAAACTGTGACAACACTTTTATTTCAGCTTCCCTTTGCTTTGCAGCCATGTGAAGGTTGCAAATGCAAGAATTGGTCGTAAAATTACTTTTTCATCACCATCATAGCTGCAAATAGTGGCTAAATGAGGAAATTACTAAATGCACAACTTGTCACTATACGTAAAACTTTCATACAGGAAAGGACAAAGTGGTGGGCCTTTCACCAATGCCGGTAACTGTAAGCATGTCACAAATTTCAGAAGGAACATCATTGCAAGAGGAAAGGAGTAACTATTTAATACACATAGTCCTCCACTTAAAACAGTCCATCTGAAGTTACAATGGCACTGAAAAAAGTGAACGTTTTTCACACTTATGACAGTTTCAGCATCCCCATGGTCACATGATCAAAATTTGGACCTTGGCAACTGGTTCATGTTTATGATGGTTGCACTGTCCCTGAATCATGTGACCACTTTTTGCAACCTTCTGGCAAGCAAAGTCATTGGGAAAATCAGATTCACTGAACAACCGTATTACTAACATAACTACAATGATTCACTTAACAACTGTTTCAAGAGAGGTCATAAAATGGGCAGCATTCACTTAACAAATGTCTCGCTTAGCAACACAAATCTTGGGCTCAGTTGTGGTCGTTAATCAAGGACTACCTGTAGTAGTTTATTATTAGACTGATCTGTTATTTATCTTCTTTTAAACCTAATCCCTTACAAAGGTAAATGAATATTTGGCTGGGAAGTATTCTTCTTACTTTGGAAAGAGTTGCATTTCCTCTAAAAATTCACATTTTACTTTTCAATCAATTGTTGTCACTATGGAAACAGTCACCTTTGATGGCTTTGAAAACCTCTTATTAGTTTAGCCTGATAGAACAACTATGAGCTCCATATGGACAAGGATAATCTTGCAGCAACCCATGCATGCTTTGGTAATATCTATCTGATTTGAATTACTATGGTGTTATAAAATACTTGGTGAACTTGTTCCTTCCGTATCCACTGATTAGTCTGTTAGGTTTGCTCTCCCCCACCTAACACATAATGAAACTCATCTAGTACCTGAGTTAAGATACTTCCCAACTCATTTTGATACTGACTAGTATTCTTCTTCATCTGTGGTCTTTCTTCTGGTTCACTATTGTTCAACATCTTGCTGTGCTTTTTCTTATTTTTCTTGTTCACTATTTTTTATCATTCTTGTTTTACATTTATGTTTTCAATTTGTTACATTATTGCCTAGTGAATTTTGTATAGCTGTCAAGCAAACAAGCGATATCCACATATCATTTCCTGAACATTCATATTTAATGCTCTAAAAGTCAGATACATCTAGAAAAGACCAAACTTTCCTCAACTTTGTGAATTCCAAATAACTTTGACTACAGCTCTATTATTCCCACATTATATGAAAACTGGAGTAATAATGAGCAATGTAATCTAAATTATTTTGCGAACACCTGACTGTAGAAACAGAATAAGGAAAATACAAAATCAGCGTAATGTAGATTTAAAAAATTGCACAGAACGTACTTAAATGGTAAGATTCCAATACATCCAGAAGTCAATTCTATTTATCACTGAAAAAAGCACACTTTAAAAAGTGCATTCTGGAATCTTAGTTCATATTACTAGTTTGTTAGTGTCTTGTGAAATTTAAAATTAAAATATAAAATTCCATACGTTTTAAGTATGAAAAGCCAGAAAATTGGAATAATGACAAAAATAATTCCATATTAGTTATATTTAAATATATGGTGAACATCTATCCACTTTCATGATTTTGCTTATAGATAAACTGTACAGATAGTTCTCAACTTATAACAGTTCGCTTAGTGCCAGCACTTAGTTCGCTTAGTTACAACAGCACTGAGAAAAGTGACGTATGAACATTTTTCACGCTTACAACTGTTGCAGCATCCCCATGGTCATGTGATTTACACTCAGATGCTTAAAAACTGACTCCCATTTATGACAGTTGCAATGTCCCATGGTCCTATATTTTGTTTTGGGGGTTTTCTTTGGTGACCTTCTGACAACCAAAGTCAATGGGGAAGCCAGTTTCAATTAACAACTAATTTAACAACTGCAGTGATTCACTTAACAAATGTGGCAAGAAAAGTCATAAAATGGGGCAAAACAAATTTCTCACTTAGCAACATAAATTTTGGGCTCAGTTATGCTCAAAAGTTGAGGATTACCTCTATAGAGAAGCTTGTTATACGCAGGACAAATTCACTCATTTTATATAACAAACTCCTACACCAACATAACTCTTAAAAAGGTGAGTTCCTACACAGGGTTCATAGTGTTTCCATCCCAAAATACATAAAAAATATTGCAAAACAACCCTCAAGAACTACCTTAACAGAGTATTTATTTCCTTAGCAGCATCCATACATTTCCTGCCAAATGGGCTTGAATCTTCCGCTTCTAACTGAATCAATCATTGCAACAATGAACTTCACTGTGGCTTTATACATCCAATTGAAGTGAACAAAGAATATGTGTATGAAAGACCAACTATGTGCCATCAATTTGGCAGACCTTCATTGGGATGATCAGTCCCAGCTTGCTCTTTAATCTGTCAATAGTACACCCGTTACCACTAAAACATAGTCCATTCTTCATATTGGTGGAGCTCTCCTTTTCTTTCTTTACACCTTTCTAGTATGAATTTTTTGAAGGAGCCAAATCTTTGTAGAACATAGGCAAAATAAGATAATTTGAATTGTTATATTTGCTTCAAATGACTATTCCGGATTGATTTATTCTGTTGTTCATTTCTTTATTTTCTTGGTTATCTATGATATTCTCACAAGACTTCACTACTGCAGTGTCTCCACTGTCAGTTCTAAGATTGGTTGTTGTACATGTTGTCATTAGTTTGGTCTTATTTATATTTAATCTTAATATTTTTTTCACTGTGCTCCTTGATTTTCATTACTAGAGCATAATTGTAAAAGCAATGGACTAAGATTAAAAACAGATGGAAGTTTCCACCACTTCAGTGTCTTCAGTATCAATCCATGAAACTGGTTGCTGTACCTGTTCTCATTAGATTACTCTTAATTTTAGTTTCAGTTTTTTCTGTGCTTTTTTATCTTTGTTACTGAAGCGTACCGATCATTTCAACTTATCAGAGTAGGATCATCATCATAGAATAGGTTATTGAGGTTTCTTCTCCAATTTTAAAGCCATCTTCCTTTAATCTTTTTAATCAATTACTATCTGTCCAATGTGGTCCAATGGAACTTCCTTCTGACTTTTGGAAACTTCAGTTGTTTTTCTTGATCTGTTTCCAACTTAAATGTCTGCATAGATATTTGTTTGTAATACTGTTTCTGGTCTCTTCTAAAAATTCTTTGGTAAGCTTCTTCTTGTTTATTTTCATTGGCTTTGGCTTCTTTTTTCTTCTTGGCAATTTTCAGTACCTGTTACCTGTTACAGTTAGCTTTCTTCTGTGTCTTGCTCTTTCTTTTGATTTCATCCCTCAGTTCTAGTTCCATATGAATGAGCGTCAGGGCTTCAAAGTGATTCCTGATATTCACCTTGAAAATGGTGAGTGTAAGCTCAAGATCATAGAGTGGACATTGGTTGGCTTTCTTCTTTTGTTTTTAGCTTGACTTGGAATTTGCTCATAAGCAGATGATCTATTCCACAACCAGCCCCTGGCTATGTCTTTTCTGTTGTAACTTTTCCTTACACCAATAATATAGTCTCTTTAAGTTGTCTGGACATCTGATGATGTCCATTTATATAGGGATTATTTTATAAACAGTGTAAATCATTGGAATAGGATAAACTTTTAAGTCTGACTCCTGCTTCATTCCTCTACACCATATATTCCAATTAAGTTTTCCTCCTTAACATTTCCAACTTTATCTGACTGTTGCCTTGGTTGTGGTTCTTCTTCCTTCTTCCTTCTGTCCATTATATCATTGTGCTCCTGCTACAAGAGGCAGCCAGAAAGGACTTGAGGGGAATGCATGAAGACAGAAATTTATATGCCAATTTAATATGAGTTGCACCTCATTCTGTATTTACAATGTACCAGATTTAGTACCTGGCTTTTTCAGATGGTTGGGAGGAGAGGAAATACATCACAAATCTAGAAAAGTTACTACATAAATCAGAAGAGGCAGTACTGATGTTGTGTTAAGCACCCTCATGTATTTATTTTCTCATGGAGCTACATCATGCTGTAGTCCCATTCTAAAGAGAATGAGACTACCGCATGATAATCTCTGTCTATACAGGTAGTCCTTGGCCACAACTGACCCCAAAATTTCTGTTGCCAGTGAGACATTTGTTAAGTGAGTTTTGCACATTTTATGATTTTTCGTGCCACAATTGTTAAGTGAATCACTGCAATTGTTAAGTTAATAACACAGTTAACTGAAGCTGGCTTCCCCATTGACTTTGCTTGTCAGAAGGTTGCCTTCTGACCCTGGGACACTGCAACTGTCATAACTATGAATCCATTGCCAAGCATCTGAATTTTAATCACGTGGCTATGGGGGATGCTACAATGGTCATAAATGTGAAAAATGGTAAAAAGTCATTTTTTTCAGTGTCATAATTTTGAACAGTCACTAAATGAACTGTTGAAATTGAGGACCACCTGTACATAACTATTTTATGTGCTTTAATTGTGTGAAGGTGCTCTGAACATTCAGTGTTTACCATCCATGCTTGGAAAGAAAGAGAAAATAGCCAGCAGCAAAGATACATCAAATTACAGTGGCAATGGGTAGCAATTAGAATACGTGAAAGACCAGGTTATTAAGAGTTTGTCATAGAGGAATTCAATCTATATGGTCACTAAGAATTGATATCAGCTTGAGTGCATATACTTGATCGATCGATCAATCAATCAATAATCTATGCTACTTCAGCCCAAAGAGGAACCTAAAAAGCAGGGTGAACTCACAAAAGCTAATTTGAATATCAGGTCTCAGCTGAAATTTCTGACGTGTTTTCCCTTTCATGCATCAAAGAAATGACATATGCTTGCATAAAGCAAGCAACTGAACTTTCCTCCATTCTGACTTCTATGTTCTGCTCCACTGTCATTTACTCAAGTTGAATCATCTAAGTTTCATAGTTAGTCAAACTTGGAAATAGTAATTCAAAGTGGTTCCTTTAGTGCAAAATGGAAACTATCAAAAATATGGTTTCTGAATATCTTATTGCATGACAACCTTTATTGTTCATTCCATAATTACCGTTGATTTTAAATATATTCCATTTATAAAATTTATCAACAATTCATATTTTATTGAAACCTGCTGAAAACCTTGATGTCACTTACCAACAATTAAATCAATCAGTACTTCAACCAGAGTGACAATGTAAACCAAAATAGGGATGATAAATTTATCATCCTTTTCCTATTATGGAAAAGTAACTGTGTGAACTCTCAGCATACCATATTATTTTGAAGAAGCAGCTCTCAAAATAACATTTTTCTCAACATAAAACTCAAGCAGTAATCCTATATTTATTCTTTATATAAAGATATTATTTCGGATATTTCCAAAATAAATATTTCATATTATAAAAGTTATATCACATATTTATAATTAAATTGTAGCAAATACTATATAATATACAGATGTCTCTGATTCATAGTTGGCCTTTGTAATAAGTATAGTATACTACAATATAGTGCAGAATAGTGTATATATATATATATATATATATATATATATATATATATATATATATATATATATATATATATATAGATGCTTTCTGAGGTTTTCGCGGGTGTTTGTATGTAGGTCTTTGGTTCTTCGGGTTTTCTCCCGCGTAGAATTTGAAGTGTCTTTGCATATATATATATATGCAAAACAACATATAATAATGTAACATAAGGAGGCAACATGGTGCCCAGATGGACATTTTCTTCTTTGTCTATCAAGTTCCTTGTTTGCTTGCCTTTTTTGTTCATTTATTTGAACAAGTTGAAGGCAAATTATGGTGAAAAAATGTATTAAAGTCTATCAAATGGTAAGCAGTAACTTCAACAGCATTTATTCTGACCATATCTACCTTTTGTAGAAAATATCCAGTATTCTCACTGACTTCCAAAGATGGCCCCTCCTGTGATATAATCTAAATTCCTTACAATTTCATATTATATTAAAACAGAACAACAACAGTGCTTACTTTTATATGGAAAACAGAACAACAACAGTGCTTACTTTTAGGTAGTATCTCCCAAAGCAAATATTTCTGCATGTGCAGAATGGAAAAAACTATAGGGTTCTTTAGACAGTGCTGATACCATTACCAAGACAAAGACCTTAATCTTTAACTATTCAACAACCTACAACAAACAAGTTTAAAAGTATTCCAAAATTAGAGAGAAATCAAATAGGAATATTCTAAAGCAGGGGTGTCAAACTGCCGGTCCATGAGCCGGACGCGTCACATGGAAACCGTGCCCACCCCATTGCCGGCAATGGCAAAACTGTCCCGATACATTGCGTGACATCACGTGACGTCGTGAGTTTGACATATCTGTTCTAAAGCATCATTAGCTTCACTATAGTTCTCATCAAGTACTTTTAAAAATAGCTGTGAAATGCAGGAATCAACCTACTGTACTAGATTAACTTGGGATCTTAATACTTGTTGATTTAAATCAAAGTTTCTCTGACTCAAATGTTCCTTGGATTTCAGCCTTAGGCTACTCTCCTATGTAAATTTGCTTGAAATGAGTAAATGGCATTTCTTCTAGAATACAACCCAATCATCCTACTCACTGCTTCTTCTAGTGGAAAAGACTCTGCCATCACTCATAACAAACTTAAATTTGCTACCAGGCAAGCAAAAGTCTACATTCCACTAATAAGTATGGTTTTAACACAATTGTAGGACATTCTACTAATTTTGATTTTTATCATATTGGTGCTCTCAGGCTTTTTATTATTTTATTTTATTCCTAGATTCAAATAGGAATGTCAGGAAATTTAAACATTGTAGATGTCTGTGCGAGATGCTTTAATGGACAAGCAGATCAGCAAGGTAAAATGCAATAAAAACCAGGTAAGAAAAAATATGGTGTTTTTTTTTTTTAATTTACCTTTTCAGAAGCTTCTGTCACGCAAACTTCAGGTTCAGCAGACCCCAAAAGTCACTCTTGTTACCCTGAGGACAAAACAGATACGACAACACTAAAGATATTTTCATTGGCACCATTAACAAGAGCAAATGTAAACAAAATAACAAATGAATCCAACTGTGTTTAATGGTGAATGATTTTCAGAGAGAGCTAATAAAAGTTGACTGTCACAAGATAGACAGTTATCAGTACCAGCCGCTGAGAAGCTTTGTTCAGCAAACAAAACAGTCTTTGGGAGCAAAGAAAAACTCTGAAGATGAGACCCACTTTGTTCTTTAGCACAAAGTTTCCTAATCTTGCTGGCTAGCCATTTATTTTCATTTAAGGAATATATTACTCTGATTCCTTTCTTCTCACAGATACGGTTACTTCTGGGTTCATCTCTTTGTATCCATGTATCGAGTCTAATTCTTTTATCTTTTTATTCTTTTATTTTTATCTTTACCGGGTTTTATTTTTGTTGTTGTTGCTTTTCTTCACCCCTCCCCAGATTACGCTTCATTATTTATTTATTATAGCTATTACTATTGCTTTGAGTTACACAACAAATTGATTATAATATCCCCAGCCTTTTATTCTCTCTTATGCAAAAGGAATGTAAGCTTTTAAAAAACACGATGTTCAGCGATTTTCTAATTCCTGTAGGGTATGTCAGATACTATTTATTTGCCACAAAGATAAACTAATAATGGGTACCTTGACTTCATTCAGGAGAAGGCATTTGACAGACAATACTAATTTTGGGTACAAATTTGTTTTTTATAAAAATCAAGGGGTTTAATCTGGTTACTGTACAACTGTTTCAATTCAGAACATTTAAATAAGGGCCACTCTATAGTTCATTGAAAATATATCTAATATGATATAAGCTGATTTCCTCTTGCCTGACAGTATTTCCTTGCTTGGCCTCCTCTGATAATACATCCATATTATAATACCTGCGTATTATCACCTTCTCCTTGATATCTCCTTCATACCCCACCTTTTTTTATCACAAAGCTTTGTTTTACCTCTTTTAATTAGATAACAAGAATAAGGATATGCAACTGACCCATAGTAAATGCATACATCTCTTAGTTTGCTCAAACTAGATACATTTTTAATAACTGGACAATTCAATAATGCAATAAGAAGTAGAATTTCAAATCACTCAGGTCTGTAGATTAAAACTTAAGGTAAGTTCTTGATCTGGACATGGAACATAATTGCTAGTTAGTACAATCCTTATATTGGGCACTATTTAGTAGTGGCTACCTTTTGAAATGATTGTAGCTTCCATATACTCTTACAAGCAGGGTCCTATATACTGTAGTAATCTATATATATGATTTAGGTATGACTAACTGTTACCAGATCAAACTTACTCAGAAACTGGAAAACTCAACAAAGCTTGCAAAAGCACCGTTACATTCCAGAAAACAACCCACTAATGAGGCAACATGAAAAAGTATTACAGTAATAGTTTCCTTGGACTTATGGATAGGAGAGGATTGGGGTCAAATAGCAATCACTGTTTCGTGGTTCTTCATAAGGAAGCTTTAGAGTAGTTTCCTGAACTGTTTTCAGTATAAAATAACAGAAGGGAGAAATGGAAAATAGAGCATCAAAGACAATGGTCATGGTGTTAAAAATTGGTTTCCTCAAGAATATCCTTCTAGCCAAGACTGAACAACAAATATTGTAAACATCACAGCATTACAATGCTCCTGAAGCCTAATCCCAGTAAACAAGTCAGAAGGATGCCTTCATCAATTGTTTCAAAAGCTACTGGACTAACAACAACAACAGTAAAGTTGGAAAGGATCTTGGAGGTCATTTAGTCCAACCCCCTGCTCAACCCTATACCATTTCAGACAAATGGCTGTCCAGTCTTCTTAAAAACTTCCAGTGTTGAGCATTCACAGTTTCTGGAGGCAGGTTATTCCACTGATTAATTGTTCTGTCAGAAAAATTCTCCTTAGTTCTAGGTTGCTTCTCTCTTTGCTTAGTTTCCATCCATTGCTTCTTGTCCTGCCTTCAGGCGCTTTGGAGAATAGCTTGACTCCCTCTTCTTTGTGGCAACCCCTGAGGTATTGGAACACTGCTATCATGTCACCCCTCGTCCTTCTCTTCATTAAACTAGACATACTCAATTCTAGCAACTGTTCCTTATATGTTTTAGCCTCCAGTCCTCTGATCATCTTCTCTTCTCTGTACTCTTTCTAGAGTCTCAACATCTTTTTTACATTGTGGTGACCAAAACTGGATGCAGTATTCCAAGTGTGGCCTTACCAAGGCATTGAAAAGTGGTATTAACACTTCACATGATCTTGATTCTATCCCTCTGTTAATGCAGCCTAGCACTGGGTTGGCTTTTTTGGCAGCTGCAGCACACTGCTGGCTCATATTTAAGTGATTATCCACTAGGACTTCATTCCTTCTTAATAAAAATGAATCTAGATGATTAGCAACATCCAAATGTGTTTGGTCAAGATCTACCTATTATTATTTAAATGTCTAAAATATGCTAAAATTATTTAAATGCAAAATTATGTAAAAGTACATAAAGTTTATAAAAGCACATTATTGTATACTGAAAGGATAAAATGTAAATAAAAGGTGAAATATATTAAAATGGGATTCTCCTAAATAAATTCAAAAGAACCACATTTAAGTAGAGTAACCTGCATGAAAAATTATTGTAATGCTGAAGAGCTTGCCCAATTATATCAGATTGTTCTCTCAGTTAAGTCAATGATAAAATGAAATGACTTGCTCTCTTCTTTGTTTTTGTAATTTTGAAAATGTGACAGTACCGGATGCTTGCACTAAATAAA
The DNA here is from genome assembly GCA_034064705.1 of Bothrops alternatus. NCBI lineage: Eukaryota > Metazoa > Chordata > Lepidosauria > Squamata > Viperidae > Bothrops > Bothrops alternatus. The sequence continues at coordinate 487,416 of JARGCV010000007.1, forward strand.
ACAATGGTATTAAAACAATAAAAACATATATTTAAAATATTTAATTATTTCATATAAAGTACAATAATAGTGTAATGCAGTGACATCAGTACTGTTTTATATTTAATTGTGCTCATTTCCTAGCAATCTATTTCAGATTGTATCCAAATTTAAACTGTAATCCTGAAAATTTTAATGAGAGGCAAATCCCATATGTCACACTTTGTCTTACTTCCAAGTAAACATGAATACGTTACATTGTTCTTGTGCAAATCTGAAGTGATATTTTTCAGAGCAGGATTAAGTCATCTTATTTAATAAATAATAACAGCTAATAGAAACCTTAAATATAAATCTTGTTTATAGTGCAACCACTGAACTACCCTTAAAAGGTATTTTTCCTAGCACAGTTTTTATTTTCTACGATTTAATATAATACAACAGAGCTCACCCTGGTGGAAGTCTGGAAGATCAAAATATGTTCTTTAAAATTTATCAAGGATGCAATCAAGAGATATGCAAAACTCCTATCTGACAGTTCTTAGGAAATCAAGTAACAAATCTTCTTCAACATTTCCTTCTCTTGTAGTCATTAATACCATCTTCAATCCAATTACAATTGTGTTAAGAATTATTAACTAAACCATTCTATTAAAATTAAAAGTTTTAAAGCAAGAGGGAAAAAAAGACTTCTAATTTAATCCGTAAAGATACAATTTAAGTTGTATGATATAAGCTTTTAGGTTTCAGCTTTATAGGGTATGTGATATCTAATATAATAAATCCATTTGCTGACATATCCAATACCCGTCTTTTCTAACATAAAAATTCTAGTTTGCTCTCAGGTTTTGACATAATACACATTTTATTGTTCTACCAATATGCCATAGCATGATTATTTTACTGTACAAATCTGTACCCTCCTCCCTTCCAGTCACTTTCAAATTCCAGTGAATTTAACAGTTTTACTCTTGATGTTAAGGAGGAAGAGGGATGTTACATAAGGAAGAACTTTCTAATATTCCTGTCTTTCTGGCAAATTTGTTTCTCCTTCCAGGATACCCATAACATAGAAGCCTAGAGATTTTTATTTTTTTTTCAGAATTGGCAGATTATTCTCTTACCTTCCCGCAAAGCAATAACCTTGGCTGTGGTCATGTGAAACTATCTTTGAGGTATCCCTTTACTGCCTTTAAACACCGAAGCAATAAAAACAATATTTGTTCTTGTACCTTTGAAATTGTAACAAAAGCTTTGTTTTAGCATTTACCACAGTGTGCAATAAGAGTTAATAATCAAATCTGTCCCAACCCCCACAAATGTTAAACAAAAAGATAAAAGAAATGCAAATAGCTATTGTCATGGAAAGTTAAAGTACCTGTCTGTATTTTTAAGTGAAAACTATTATCTCTATCAATCAAAATTTAAGAATACAATAGCGCTAATCACATAAGGCGCTTTGACTGAGGTGCTTTTTCCTCATAAAGAGACTATAAAAGTAATACATTTACAATTAGATAGGCTATTTACAATGTTGCTATTAAAAAAAACTTAGGCATCTTATTGTTAATAAAATGTTCCTGAATTTGTATATTATTCTGCACTCAAAAAAAAACAAAAAGCAACCAGTCTTTACACATTTTAATAACACTGATGAAATTTTATTCAGATCCTTACACTTGCAACATGTGGTAGAACAGCACACTCTTCTGTTTGAGAAGAGTCACTCAGATGAAGGAAATAGTTAATTGGTAACCTAAACACCTATTTCTGATCCAAAGAGTAATATCTCTATGTTCACCAACCTAGAATATATTGCCATTCAAAGCACTAAAGATTAGCTATTTTTCATTTTGTCATTAAAAACAACAGGAAAACAATCTTCCTTTGAATCTGGGGTTTTAAAAGGAAGCTTCCAGGTAACATCCTCTAAGATATTTCAGTTGTAGCTTCTCTCCCTGTTCCTTTTTATTCTTTTCTGAACCAGATTCAGTTAGAAATGGACGTGTCACACAGTTGATAAAATAACATGCTGCAACAATTTTGTCTTGATTAAAAGCAACAGCAAGCAATCTTTAAATTGGCTTTTGTAAACAGTTAAAGGTAGGATGCCATTATGCAAATTATGCCCCTTATGAAGAAGCAACAGCGATGTCATCTTCCTCCACCCGTTGTCCCCTGTATATATAGGTTTCCAACACTGTAGCTCTGTTGCTGCTTGCATCAGAGTTAACTTCTCTAGTGGGCTATTAATATCAGCAAAGAAACATTACAAACTGCACATTAAAAAAAATCTGTACTAAAAATTGAGGATTCTAACTGAGGATACAAAAAAAATTCCTTCTGTAATTTCCCACACAGAAACACAAACATGCGTGCATGTGCACGCGCGCGCGCACACACACACACACACACACACACACACACACACACACACACACAGAGAGAGAGAGAGAGAGAGAGAGAGAGAGAGAGAGAGAGAGAGAGAGAGAGAACTTATGTTGTATACTATTTTAAAGTTTTCGGGAAACAATGCATCATCCAAACAACTTACATATCAGAAAAAAAGCAGGCTAAATATGTTCTTTAACAGTTTCCAAAAAAGCCATGTTACGCTTTGCTATTCTTCTGTCGCAAGGGAAGAACACAGAAAACTCTGCAATCACAATAACTACAACTACATCTTTAAAACTAAGACTCTTTTAAAACTCGGATTAAGAAATAGTGCTGAACAGTTAGTTAAGAAGTGGACAAGAAGTGGCATTTCACAGCATACACTTACCCATCAATGAAGAAGCTTTGAACTGTAGCAGTAATTCCCAACCAAGTGAGAAAAGTTGAGAATCCTGAAACACCATAGGCACACTTCTAACTATCCAGACTTTTTCTGCTGCAACATTGGCTGCAGTGTAAGGAAGAAGTGAAGGTATGTGGTCTAAACACAACAAAAGCCACTGCCTTACTCTAGATTAAATATGCAGGAAGAGGCCCCTTTGCATAAACACAAACACTCAGCAAATGAGTAACTGGCTCAAATCAGACGCCTGCTGTGCATTCTACCTGTCCTGATCTCTCCCAAGTTGCACAGCTTGTTTAATAGAGATGGTGGCTGAAAGATCACACAGCTACACACAATCCTTTCTTAAAGAACAGCAATAACAACTAATAAATAGGAATAATATTAAGTACTAAATTGAGAGTTGCCTTTACAAAAGAAAATATTTCCTCACCCACACACCTTTCAAAGCAGTAGAAGACAAAGAGACAGACATGCAGAAAAGAACCTGTGGGTAGCAATACTTTCTCTAATTAAACCTCAAATTCATCAGAATTATAGGTTTTGTTCTGCTAAGCAAGCTTACTTTAAAAGTAGTTCTGTGATATTCTCAAAACTTTTTTTCCAAGCAAATGTGTTGACAACTATACTGTTTATTTCCAAAAATGGACTTTGCAACTTACACCCTGAAATATGTGGAAGGGGAAAAAAAAACATGATTTTTTTTCTTCCTCTTTGCTAGCTGTTTCAAAATCAGCAAGTAACAATTTTAATGCTCAAGCTGTGTTCTTTCAAAATTATTTTTATTGCATAAAATGTTCCAGAAAGGCATCCGTTATATATATATTTTAAAAAATCCATTACTTTCTATTAAGCTGCTCTACTTGATGGTAAAGGAGGTGGAAGAAAATGTAATACTTAAAAACAAACATATGACTCAGATTCTTTGTGACTTGCTCTGAAACAGTATGGGCAAAATCCAGCCAAAGTTTAATTCTATTGATTCTACATACATATATATTCATCACGTTATTTATTCCCTTTCAGGTTAAGCAACCTTATGCAAAGTGTACAAAGGAAGCAAGAAATAGTAAACCAAATAAAGGACTGAGGTAAGAAAAGAAAATACTTAAATCTAAGTTATGTGAATACTTTTAACTCTGACTTTCTGTCCCTTTCCACAGTTTCATATATTGGGCGTTTTTTCCTGACTCTTCAGTTCTATGAAATAAATTCCGTCATTTTCAACAGGAATTAATACCAAACAGAAATCAAATTGTAAGCACACATTGGCTGCCCTCATCGATATAAATTCTGTGAAGTATTGGGAGCCAGAACTGTTTGTGCACAAATATTCTATCTTTCAATGTACACTCATATATCCAGGACTCTGGAAGCTCCTTGGCTTCTATTATATACCAAGAGAGGACATAACGGGAACTTCTGTCATTATGGGGTTTTTTTTCAGTAGGAATTCTAGTTATCCCAAAGGGAGAATCTTACCCTTAATAATTATCAGAGAATTTCTCAATTTCCTGAAAGATATTGGAGGAAATAATCCATCCAGATTCACTGACCACAGATGAGGTGGAGAATTTGGAAATATTATTTGGGTCCAGCAATATTTAAAACTGTTCTTGCATTCAGAAGCTGGAATTTCCTTGATATTTTGGAAAGTAATATTTAACAAACCATATTTAAAACCCTTATCAAAAAGATTCCAGGAGCACCTTTACTGGTCACTGTTTTTACACTGAACTGACCTTTAAAATAAGGTGGCAAATAAGAAATCTAATCAGGATGCAAATAAAATACAGAGCAAAATGTAATCTGTCTATTACTACATAAGAGCTTTTTTTCTATCCCCATGGAGGTCCTAATTACTGTTCTGGCACTTCTGCTGGTGGTGTGGTGTGGTGTGGTGTGGTGTGGTGTGGTGTGGTGTGGTGTGGTGTGTGTGTTTGTGTGTGTGTGTGTGTGTGTGTGTGTGTGTGAGAGAGAGAGAGAGAGAGAGAGAGAGAGAGAGAGAGAGAGACTTGTTCAGTAAACTAATGGAAGTGCTGTTAGCAAAATCCAATATCACACCAAACACAATACAATTATATCACACCAAACATTATACAATTGTATAATTACAAGTGGTTCCTAATTCCAAAGCTGTTGCAATACAAATTAACATTTGAATAAGAAAAATGAAATAAATCACACTATGTAACTAGATAAATAAATCACACTATCATTTTATTTTGAATTTGCCTATCTCTTCTGCTGTAAGGCTCCTTTCCATAGGACTCTCTTAAGTGTGTGGTAAGCTATCTGTAAGAAGATTCAAATTTTCAAAATACCATTTCCAGAAAAGCTCAACTGACTATATAGTTGTTAAGAAATAAAGCTAATAAAAAAGGTCCAGAGTTTTGAGGGAGGAGAGTGGGACCTCCAGAAAATAAACAGAGTATATAGTTTCAAAGGCTACAGACACAGACATTTCATTGTTCAAGCCAATTATCAGTGGAAAATAATAACAACAGATGGATTCAGAGTCACTGACTTTTCATATGCACTTCATCTCTGCACAACAGATGATGAAATGTGAGAGCTATCTCAGAAAGGCAAAACATCTTTCAGTAAAAGAACTCTATACTCCAGATGGGGACCTTCTAAAGCAGCTGATTATCCTCTTATAATGTTTTGAAGATAGACTTACTATAACATTTCAAGAACTCATCAGATATGAAGAGTACAATGGCATCATTGTTTAGGAGGAGGGGAAACTGATTTATGACTGAAAATAGTCACACACATTTCTAGAAGGTTAGCAATGTGCATTTCCTGTTTCCACATCAAGTGCTTTCAGCTTCAAATAAAGGCCTGATCCCATCCTTCATGAACTGGCATAAAACTAAAATGGGGATTTTGCCAATGGAATAGGCCCAAAATTGGAACGTCTGCTTCTGGCAGAAGAATAATTCTCCTTCCAGCATATACAGATACACACTTTTGCTACTTGGGAAATAAAATTCTCAAAATATCTGTCTCAAGAAAGAATATTCAGTTATTTAATGCGAAAAAGGAGGGCTGAATTATTAATTAACAGTTTCAGTACAGTGCTGATGCCTACAAGTTATCCAGAACTTTGAAACAAATATGCTAGTTACTTAGGACATATAAGCGTTCAAACAATAGATTCATGTACTTTTAGAAAATGTATTCCTTAAATCTGTTGCAGGAAGCACTCATGAACTATACTGATGAATCAGGCAGGATAAATGAATATAGCTTGTCCTTTCTTTCCAATGGCACATAGGAAGTCACTTCTGAAACCTATAAGAATTTCAGCATACTTAGTATTGTATATCAGGTGCCATGATGATTGCTGCACAATATGTTTTTATGTTCAACGTTGATTGTTTTAATAAAAGAATTTTATATATATATAAAAAAAGAATTTCAGCAACGATGAAAGATCACTAACTTTGCTGGTAGAATAAACATATTTGAAAATAGCAAAAGAAACTACCCAAATTATAGCCCAGAATCAGTTAGATTGTATTTTCTGGTGATCAATTCCCATCTAAAAAAATGGAGATAATAATGAGTTGGATTAAAATTATTTTAGCAACAGTAGTAGAAATGCCTTGCATATTAAAAACTACAGATGATTAATAATATCTATACAAAATATTAATGGCTGTACATGTATTTTTTCTATGTTGACCTATGATTGGTAAGTGAAGTAAATCAAACTGACATGTAGTAAATCATACATATCAATTTTTCACTATTACTCATATATTCTAGCAAATGAAGCATAATATGCTTTCAGCAAGAAGTAAGAGTAATATGCAAATTTTGATAGGTCAATTGATAAGCAAACCCAGTAAGTATTAGTTAAATATTCAGTTACAAAAACAGCCCCCTCCCATACCATCTCAGACCTAATTTAAATTCCATAAATTTCAGTATTTTGGATAACATGAAAAACATTTATCATACTTTCAAGAATCTATATTAAGGTTCCCTTAATGTCTTCATCAATTACATTGTGTACACTCCCCCTTCAACTTTTTATTCCAAAATCAGCATCTGTATATAATGTGAGCATTTGTGTGTGTACAAATATATAATAAAATATATTTTATTAAAGAAATAAAGGAGATAGAAAAGGAAAGAAGCAGAAGAAAAAGAAACAGACAAAAACCTACGAACTTATATTGAGCAAGCAAATCAATTTTTAAACTCAGCACTAAACCTTGACCACATGAAACAATATTCGTCAACCTTTCCATTATGGTAAAAGAGAGCCAGTTCAAAGTATTCTGAAAACAAGATTTTTACAAATCCAAAATTGTACATGGAGTGTGTGGCACTGTCTTTTTTTGGAGAGGGATGGATAAACTGTAGAGGGAAAAAACAGACTGAAGCTCTTGCCCTATTCTTAATTGATATCAAGAATCTACCCGTTTATTTGAATTGGGTATGTCTAGTTTAATGAAGAGAAGGACGAGGGGGGACATGATAGCAGTGTTCCAATATCTCAGGGGCTGCCACAAAGAAGAGGGAGTCAAGCTATTTCCCAACACACCTGAAGGCAGGACAAGAAGCAATGGATGGAAACTAACCAAGGAGAGAAGCCATCTAGAACTAAGGAGAAACTTCCTGACAGTTAGAACAATTAACCAGTGGAACAACCTGCCTCCAGAAGCGGTGAATGCTCCAACACTGGAAGTTTTTAAGAAGAGACTGGACAGCCATTTGTCTGAAATGGTATAGGGTTTCCTGCCTGAGCAGGGGGTTGGATAGATGACCTCCAAGGTCCCTTCCAACTTTATCATCATCATCATCATCATTATTTTGAAATAAACATGGGCTATATATAGTATGAATTTAGTAGACATAACCTATTTATTCTTTTATCTATATATCTCTTTATCTTTGAACTTCAGTCCTATGGCTTCATAGATTTGTTCATGTAAAATTTCTTGGCAATAGGAAAAAAAAAGGTTTGCCACTATCTTCTTTTAAAATGTGCTACTAAACTTCCAAATCTCATACTGGGATTTTCTAATGATCTCCTTTTCCATTATTAATCACGTTCAATCCTAATTACTTCGTTGAAATCAGCCTGAGATAACAAAAATACTTGTAGGCCAACATTAATCTGATGCCTTTCACTCATTTACCAATTTATTAACTATATTTAAGGATAGTTTTTGCTTAACAGTGGTAATTTGGACTGGAATTTTTACCATTAAGTGAAGCAGATGTAAGGCGAGATGTCAAGTGGCCGCATCACTTAGCAACAGCAATCCCGTCTGCCCATATTCAAACTATCAAGGCTGAGAAACACTACTTTAGGAATTTGATTCTAGAAGTGATGTTTTAATTGGGATATACTGTAAATATACAGGCTTACTGTTTGATTGATTGAAATACCGCCACCCAGGAATCCCTGACTCCTGTAAGCTGCAACATACAGCTTTCCATACCAAAATCCCTTCCTCAAATGTCAGTTCTTTGATAATCAATATTAGATTTTCACAGATGGCAACAAAGAGATTAAACACAGTAATTCTTTGTTGCCTTCTAGTAGGAATATGGTCAACCCATAATTCTAAGGAATTTAAACAAATTTCAATAATTATTAACTATATGTAAGGATAGTTTTTGCTTTCAATAATTTATATGATACAAAAGGTAAGTAAAAAGAAAACAAAAGGTGAAGTTCATAACGTAACTTAAGCATTACGTATGTCATCTGGAGGGGAACTTTCACAGATTGGTTGAGTTTAGGAAAGCACCTATTATGGTCCTTACAATGTCACATATTGAAGTTGTATAGCAAGTAGTCAGGACATATCCATTCTGGGTGCACTGGAAATCCAGGTTGTGGGGCAGAAAAATATATGTCATATCTTACTCTTATTTCTCTGGGAAGGGCAAGAGCAAAGCAAACCATCTGTGTGGATGTGGCTTAAGATGTGTGAAACCACAAATATTGTACTTGTGGTAAAATACTCATAGTAGTACATGAGTATTTTGCTGCCTACATTTGCTATATGCCTCAGACGTTTTTCTAGTTTTGTCTCATGGAATGGAATTAACATGATGAAATATTTACACGTTATATTCTGAATATTTCCAAGGAAGAAATATTTCCAAGGAAGAAGTATTTAGAGAAAACTAATAATCTGATATGCAATCCACCAAACCTTCCAAACATAAAATATTCGGACATAAACCAAGTTAATTCTAAATTAAATTAAATCAGAAGTATGAATTAGATTATAAATAATTTTCACATATTGTCACTGTGAATCTGAATATTTCCATAAGAATTTGAAATATGATGCTCTTCACCTTATACAATTAAGCAAAGTAACAATTTAACTACGATGTGTTGATATATGAAATTGATCATTTCATAGAATGCAATGAAAGACCAAGTAGTTGGGTTTGTGGAAACTCACTTGAGATTATCTAATCCACAAAAAGGATTACAACAAAACTATTTTATAGCCAATCATGGAGGAGAGGGCAAAGTATTATTAGCCCCGTCTGTGCCATCCTGTATGCTATTTCATCTTGTAATATCTTCTTCTTTGTCTTTTAGTCTGCTTTTACTAGCACATTATACATAAACGAAACAGGGTACATGAAATTATGGGAGATATATTTCCCTTAAGGATACCTGCAGAGTATCTCCAGTCTATAGCCAGCTAAAACAGAACAAGGGGACAAAGTTGAGGATAGCCCTAACTCATATCCTTTTGATTTGTTGATATTGTTTAGTATCATTGAGACCAATTTTTTTATCAATTTAATGAAAGATACAAACAGGAAAACAAAATTGGTATGTATTAAAGAGCAAGATTATAAAACAAAAGAAACTAACTGGGGATTTTAATCCAATCTAGAAAAGAAATGCATCAGTTTAGAGGTTGGGGTCTTTTACCCAAAAAGCTATATACTGCCGGCATCTTTATGCTGAAATAGGCACAAACATTTGGATTAATTAACCTCCTAAAATAGAAATGTTTACAATAATTACAGCATAAAGTTAAAAGATTATTAAGGTTGTTGATGGTGAGAACAACAATTGTTAATGTATTATAATTGCTTCTATATTCTAAACATTTAGAGAAGGATGCTCTTATCCTCTTTACTAGTAAGGTGGGCATCCAATAAATTTAATAAATATTATAGAGCTGGAAGGGACTTTGGAGGTCTTCTAGTCCAGCACCCTGCTCAAGTAGGAGAACCTATAGCATCTCAGACAAGCGACTGTCTAGCCTCTTCTTAAAAATCTCCAGTGATGCCCCCACAATTTCTGGGGGCAAGCTATTCCACTGGTTAATTGTCCTCACTGTCAGGAAGTTTCTCCTTAATTCCAGGTCGCTTCTCTCTTTGATCAGTTTCCAACCATTGTTTCTTGTCCTGCCCTCTAGTGCTTTGGGGAATAATGTGACCCCCTCTTCTTTGTGGCAGCCCCTCAAATACTGGACTACTGCTATCATGTCTCCCCTATTTCTTCTTTTCTTTAGACTAGCCAAACCCAAGTCCTGCAGCCGTTCTTCGTATGTTTTAGTCTCCAAGCCTTTGATCATCTTTGTTGTTCTTCTCTGAATTTTTTCCAAACTCTCAACATCTTTTCTGTGATATGGTGACTAAAATTGGTTGCAGTATTCCAGGTGTGGTCTTACTAGGATTTTATAAAGCGGTACTAATATCTTGTGTGATCTTGATTTTATGCCTCTGTTTATACAACCCAGGATTGTATTAGCTTTTTTGGCTGCTGTTGCACATGGTGGTTCATGGTTAAGTGATCATTCACTAGGACTCCAAAGTCCCTCTCATAGTTACTGTTTTTAACCTAGATCTTGCCCAATTTGTAATTTACCTTTGATTTTTCCTACCTAAAAGTAGAACTTTGCTTTTCTCCACATTGAAGCTCATCTTGTTGGGCCCATTGTTCAAGTTTGTCAAGATCTTTTTGGATCCTGAGTTTCTCTTCTGGGGTGCTGTATCCTCCTGCCAGTTTGGTGTAATCTGCAAATTTGATGAGTTCCCCTTCAATTCCCTTGTCTAAGTTATTGATGAAGATATTGAAGAGTACTGGGCCTAAGACAGAACCTTGTAATACACTGCTTATTTATTTATTTATTTATTTATTTGTTTGTTTATTTATTTATTTAATTTCTATGCCGCCCTATTCCGGAGAACTCAGGGCGGCTCACAACATGATAGAAATTACATTATATACATAAATATAAAAAGAAACCAATCATTCCACAAACATACACTGGCTAGGGGCAAGGTGTTAGCTGCCCCAGGCCTGCCGGCAAAAGTGTGTTTTAAGCAATTTACGAAAGGCGGAGAGGGTGGGGGCGACACGGATCTCCGGGGGAAGTTGGTTCCAGAGGGCCGGGGCTGCAACAGAGAAGGCTCTTCCCCTAGGCCCCGCCAGGTGACACTGTCTGGCTGACAGGACCTGGAGAAAGCCCACTCTGTGGGCCCTAACCGGCCGCTGGGATTCATGAGGCAGCAGACGGTCCCGTAAATAACCTGGTCCGATGCCATGTAGGGCTTTATAGGTCATAACCAACATTTTGAATTGGGTTCGGAGACCAATTGGCAGCCAATGCAGCTCACGGAGTGATGCCGAAATGTGGGCATTTCTAGGCAAGCCCAACACTGCTCGCGCGGCTGCATTCTGCATTACCTGAAGTCTCCAAACATTTTTCAAAGGTAGCCCCATGTAGAGAGCATTGCAGTAGTCGAACCTCGAGGTGATAAGGGCATGAGTGACTGTGAGAAGAGACTCCCGGTCCAAATAGGGCCGCAACTGGTGCACCAGGCGAACCTGGGCAAATGTCCTCCTCGCCACAGCCGAAAGATGATGTTCCAGATTTAGCTGTGGATCGAGGAGGACGCCCAAGTTGCAGACCTTCTCCGAGGGGGTCAAAAGCTCCCCCCCAGTCTAATGGACGGATAGATTGAAATATCCTTGGGAGGCAGAACCCATAGCCACTCCGTCTTGTCGGGGTTGAGTTTGAGCCTGTTGGCACCCATCCAAACCCTAACAGTCTCCAGACATCGGCACATCACTTCTGCTGCTTCACTGAAATGACACGGGGTGGAGATGTAAAGCTGGGTATCATCAGCATACTGATGATATCTCACCCCGTGTTGTTGGATGATCTCACCCAGCGGTTTCATGTAGATATTAAACAGCAGAGGGGAGAGGACCGATCCCTGAGGGACCCCACAAGGGAGGAACCTAGGGGTCAACCTCTGACCCCCTGCCAACAACGACTGCGACCGACCAGTGAGGTAGGAGGTGAACCACTGCAAAACAGTGCCCCCAACCCCCAACCCCTCCAGTCGGTGCAGAAGGATACCATGGTCAATGGTATCGAAAGCTGCTGAGAGGTCAAGTAGCACCAGGATAGTGGATAATCCCTTATCCCGGGCCCGCCAGAGATCATCCGTCAGCGCGACCAAAGCAGTTTCCGTGGAGTAGCCGAGCCTGAATCCTGACTGTTGAGGGCCCAGATAATCGGCCTCATCCAAGGACCGTTGGAGCTGGAGTGACACCACCTTCTCAACAACCTTCCCTATAAAGGGAAGATTGGAGACAGGACGGTAGTTGTTTAAAATAGCTGGGTCCAGGGAAGGCTTCTTGAGGAGGGGGCGCACAATTGCCTCCTTGCAGGGAGCCGGAAAGGACCCCTCCCTCAAAGAAGCATTGACAATTTCCTGAACCCAGCCCCGCGTCACCTCCCTGCTGGCCGAAACCAGCCAGGAGGGGCGCGGGTCCAATAAACAGGTGGCGGAGCTCACAGCTCCAATGGCCTTGTCGACTTCATCAGGTGCTACCGGGTCAAACTCCTCCCACACAACGGGATAAAGACGAGTCCCTGTCATCTCAACTGAATCATTATCAGCCGATACTTCTCTCCATGTGGATATACTTGTTGAGTATGGTTTGCCGGCCAGCTACAGATCCATCTGGTGGTGATGTTGTCTATTCCACCTTTTCCTAGCTTACCAAGGAGTAGGTTGTGGTCTACTTTATCAAATGCCTTGCTGAAGTCTAAGTATACTATGTCCACAGTATTTCGCTGTTCTATTAATTTAGTCACTTTATTGAAGAATGAAATAAGATTGATTTGGCATGATCTGCTTTTAACAAACCCATGCTAGCTACTAGTTATAACTTTGTTTGCATCTAGTTGTTCAAAGATCTGTTTTTTTAATTATCTTTTCTAGGATCTTCCCAAGTATCGATGTTAAACTGATTGGTCTGTAGTTTCCTGGGTCTGTTTTTTTTTCCATTCTTGAAGATGGGAACCACACCCAATCCTCAGGTACTTCCCCGGTTCTCCAGGATTTTTGCAAGATGTGGTTCAATGATTCTGAGATAACATCCGCCAGCAGAACTCTGGGATGAAAACTGTCAGGCCCTGGTGATTTATATTCGTCAAGATAAGATAGGTGTTGTCTTGCCACTTTCTTGCTTAATTTTTGTTTCTAATTTGTCTTTTGCAGTGGTTTTTTTGGTATGTTGAGCTATAGTTTCTTTTTGTGTGAAGACTGATGCAATGTATGAGTTAAGCAGCTCTGCTTTCTCCCTGTTGCCTGTTATTTCCTTACCATCTTCTCTCTTTAGTGGGCCTACAGTTTCCTTGACTTTTTTCTTGTTGTTAATATGTTGGAAGAAACTTTTCTTATTATCGATGATTTCTGTTGCAAGTCTTTGTTCGTTCTGAGCCTTTGCTTTCCTGACTTCATCTTTGTATGTTCTGGCTGTAAGCTGATAATCAGCTTAATTATGTGCCTCTCTTTCTATTTTTTGTATTTGTACTTTTTGTCTTTCAGTATGTTTGTGCAGCCATGCTGGTTTCTTCTTGAATTTGTTTTTTTTTTCCAGTGGTATTGTGCTGCTCTAGGCTTTTATGATCGCATTTTTCAGAGTTTTCCATGCTTCTTGGGTTGTTTTCCCCTTTAGGATTTTCATCCATGGCATCTTTCCTAGGTTCTCTCTGAGTTAATAATGATAATAATGATGATAAAGTTGGAAGGGACCTTGAGGGTCATCTAGTCCAACCCCCTGCTCGGGCAGGAAACCCTATACCATTTTGGACAAATGGCTGTACAGTTTCTTCTTAAAAACGTTCAGTGTTGGTGCATTCACTGCTTCTGGAGGCAGGTTGTTCCATTGGTTAATTGTTCTAACTGTCAGGAAGTTTGTCCTTAGTTCTAGGTTGCTTCTCTCTTTGGTTAGTTTCCACCCATTGCTTTTTGTCCTGCCTTCAGGTGCTTTGGAAAATAGCTTGATTCCCTCTTCTTTGTGGCAGCCCCTGAGATATTGGAAAACTGCTATCATGTCCCCCCTCGTCCTTCTCTTCGTTAAAGTAGACATACCCAATTCCAGCAACCGTTCTTTATATGTTTTAGCCTCCAGTCCCCTAATCATCTTGGTTGCTTTTCTCTGTACTCTTTCTAGAGTCTCAACATCTTTTTTACATCGTGGTGACCAAAACTGGATGCAGTATTCCAAGTGTGGCCTTACCAAGGCATTGTAAAGTGGTATTAATACTTCACGTGATCTTGATTCTATCCCTCTGTTAATGCAGCCTAGCACTGTGTTGGCTTTTTTGGCAGCTACAGCACACTGCTGGCTCATATTTAAATTGTCCACTAGGACTCCGAGATCCTTCTCACAGTTACTAGTATTGAGCAAGGTACCACCTATACTATACCTGTACATTTGGTTTTTCTTGCCTAAATGTAGAACCTTACTTTTTTCACCATTGAATTTCATTTTGTTAGATAGCGCCCAGTGTTCAAGTCTGTCCAGATCCTCCTGTATCCTAAGCCTGTCTTCTGGAGTGTTGGCTATTCTGGCCAGCTTGGTGTCTGCAAATTTGATGAGTTCCCCATCTATCCCCTCGTCCAGATCCTTGATGAAGATATTGAAGATCACTGGGCCCAGAACAGAGCCCTGGGGCACCCCATTACACACTTCCCTCCATGTAGATGCAGTTCCATTGAGGACCACACACTGAGTACAGCTGGTCAGCCAACTACGGATCCATCTGGTGATGATGCTGTCTAACCCACATTTTTCTATCTTATCAAGTAGTAGGTTGTGATCTACTTTGTCAAATGCCTTACTGAAGTCCAAGTAAATTATATCCACAGCATTCCTCTGGTCCACTAATTTTGTCACTTGGTCAAAGAGTGCAATAAGATTTGTCTGCCATGATCTGTTTTTGACAAACCCGTGTTGGCTTTTAGTAATGACTTTGTTTGCCTGTAGGTGTTCGCTTATTCATTGTTTGATTATATTTTCAAGAATCTTCCCAGGTATTGAGGTCAGGCTAATAGGTCTATAATTTCCTGGATCCTTTTTTCCCCCTTTTTTGAAGATGGGAACTACATCAACTCTTTTCCAGTCCTCTGGTAGTTCCCCAGTGCTCCAGAATCTTTGAAAAATATAGTTCAGTGGTTCTGAGATCACATCTGCCAGTTCCTTAAGAACCTTGGGGCATAATCCATCTGGTCCTGGTGATTTGAATTCGTCTAGGCTGGACAGGTGTTCACTTACCATTTTCTTGCCTATCTTAGCTTGTATTTCTATTTTGTTTTTTATGGCACTATTTTTAATAGGTTGGTCTGTTTTTTCTCTTTGTGTAAAGACAGATGCGAAAAACAAGTTAAATAGTTTGTTAAAGTCAGCTCTTTTGAAGTTCAAGACACTGGTTGTTTTCTGTTGCTAGTGTTTGCATTATATTAAATTCCAGTATGACGTGGTCACTTTCGCCCAAGGTTCCAGCAACTTCAACTCCCTCTATCACTTCTTCTCTATTAGTTAGAATTAAGTTCAGTATGGCTTTATTTCTAGTTCCCTAGTTCTAATATGCCTGGCCCAGAATTACGAAGCTTTATGGAAGACATCGAAATCATACTGAAATGGACAAGATTTCTCTTGCAAACGAATTGTCATACTGTACAGTTCAATGTCCATTTTAAATTCACCTATATGTAAATGTATTTTTTGTGTTTTACTATATTGTTAAAAATTTCTTAATTATCTAAAATTATTTGTGCTTAACCACTTCCAATTCTTCCCACCTATGTGACTTCTGTTTTTTTTTCCTCTTTCAAAACTTTCAGAAGATGACAAGCATAATGTTAAGCTATCATTTTGCAGTATGTGATCAAAACTGTACAGGTTTTAGGTTTGCATACTCCACCCTGACTTTTCCTTCCTGGTTCAGTCATGAAACTGAAACCAGAAATGTTAGTTTGAGTTTGAAAGTAGCTAGAATTGAACTAGGAACTAATTTAGCTTCTGATAATATAACATTTAACTTATCAAGGTAACTTGGGTATTAAATGTAGCTTAGGAAAGATGGCAGTATGAAGAATAATTGCAGTATCGTCTTAAATGGAAGATTATACTATCCTCGATTAGGAATTTTTCTTCTTCAGTAAGGCAGTGTCAACTCAAGTAATTTTTGGATATACTAACACCACATAAAACAAACTACATAAAATATACTGCAGTGTTAGGCCTACCTGAATTACATTTTTAAAACAAAATTAAAATAAATTTGGTTAGAACTTTGTTTCTACCAGCAGATCATCCCCTAAACAGAGGAACACGAATTGAACATGTTTTCTACCCCTCCTATATCCTCATTTGCCTACCAAAATTTGCTCTAGGAAGCACCTGCATATGTCTATGTGTGAACTACAGACAGTAGGGGGAGAATAAGCATGTTTCCTCTTTCTCTTGGGCTAGCAAAATCTTCTGGTGTAGCTTTGTTTCATTTTTAAATGGGAAGACACCTTTGTTTCATGGATGACTACTTAGGATACAAAGCATTGTGCAATTAGTAAACCTATAAAAACAGCTAAGTGTCACATTGAAATAATTACAAGTTGCTAAGCAGCCTATAATGAGCAATTACTACATGCACAGAAAAGGCATTGTGGCTGCTATTTTTGATCACTAATTTCAACCAAGAGAGGTGGCACCTGCCTTTTCCTGCAACTGAAAAATTTGAAGCCTGCCTAGAACAAGCTTGATATGTCCCTACATGCAGCAGGGTTTAGTCTGCTTAGTGCTACATGTGATCATGTGTGGATTTAACACATGGAATATGAGTATTTAGTCTCACTTCCTACATCCTTATCCTTAAAGCTCCCTGATTAACCCTAACCAGTGACTGAGTAAAGTTGGGTTTCCAATGTAGCAGTGGTCTTCTTCAAAGAATAGAAAATTTTTCAGATCCTTTTGCTTAACACAAAAAGTTTTAACACTGAGAATTGAAGAGGTTTCCTGGGGAAAGGGCATGCTCATAATCTTTGACACTTTTCGTTCTCACATGTCTATCAGTTCATACTGTGTAGGAAGAATTTCTTTTCAGATAACATGGTTATTTAACTATTAAACTATACAAGCTTTGAAGCACACCATGATCACAACGGGGATAGGCTGGCATAGTGGAAAGCAGAGTAGCAAACCACTGGGTACTTCAGTTTTTTATTTACAAGTGGTTCAGATTTCTTTCAATTAAGTGGCAGAATATACTATTTTTGGAAGTATTCCAGGAAAGTATCTAGTGTCTATGTTACTTTCAATCATGTTATAATAGTAAAAGAGCTCAGGTTTGGATTTATTACCCGAAATTACACTATGTATATGCAGTGAGGAAAGAAAAATCACTAGTTTTTGTGTGGTAATTAGTTATTGTGTGTTAAATCTGCCTGTAAAGCAAAAATATCATATAATTTTTACTGATTCAGATCTTTTTTCTTAAAAAAAAACTAATGAAAAAAGTTGCCACCTGATAAAGATCACAGGTAGGCCATCTGGTGCCTATCAGATGTGTTTTACTTAAATTTCAAAACTCTTTCCATAGGACACTGCAAAATATATGATTGATGTTGCCTACCTCTTACATACTGACCACTCACTGGTCTATAGTGTCAGCTGTCCACAAACTTCCTTCCTTCTCTTGATAAATATAAGCATTGTATATACATTTTGAAGTTGCAATCCAGATAGAGTTTTTGGGCAAACTAGGTGATTTTGGACAATATCAATTAAAACGGTCCATAATTTGACTGATATGCAAAGTGTAATCAACTGTGTTCATTGTCTCCTACAACAGCCCCTAATACTTGTTGAAAACCTATTCTGGTTCCATAAATTTCTCAGATTTTGGATGCAACACAAGGAGTTATAACTAGAAATTAGAACTTGCTACAACAAAGAACGTGAACAAACAAGTAGTTTTAACATGCGATTTCATTTCGGGGTGGGGGTAGGGGGGACTTAAGGGAAAGTCCAGGAATTAAAACAAGTTTTTGCAGGATGTTAGGATGTTAATTGTGCAACGAATCCAGGTCAACAGGATTACTTTAATTTTCTAAGTTAAGAAGATCAGCTGTGGAAGCAGAAAGCTTCTATAGTTCCCGCTAAGAACCAGCTCACCCTGACCATACCTACCTTTTGGAAAGCACTGAAGACCTGGTTCTTTCTTCAAGCAATGGTATGACACGATGGATGTGTTTCTTCCTGGCAGGTAATGTTTTTATACTTTTCTATTTTGTGGTTTTATGGAATTTATTCTTATTATTCGGTGATGCATCCTGTTATTTGATGATGAGTCATGTGCTAAGTGGGTGGCTAAACAAATGAATAAATAAAGGAAATAAAGCCAGCAAAAAGAGCTGGAACCATTAAATAGGATAATCTGCCCGTAGGATAAAGCTCATTGCAGCAAATTCCTGCCTCTCCCAGAACAAGTGCATTCCCTTGAGGCCAAAGTAGTTCACTTGAGGAAAAGCAAGAGATGTAAAAAGATTGGTAGATGAGATGGGGGAATAATATAGTAGTCACTTCTGAGTGACAATTCCCGCTCTGTCATAGAAAAATAAATCTTGGGGAAGGATGGTGTCATACTGAAGAAATAATCCTTTCGAAGGGAATAATTCCCTACGAGCTGAAAAACTATATCCTGGCCCAAAAGCATCCATCCAGGGCCCTGCAGCATAGGATAGCGAATGAATCAATAATTACAACTACAAAGATGGTTCATTGGTGGCTGTATGGAATGTTATTGTAGGAGAAGAAGAGACTGAGCTAGAAGGATGGGTTAAACATGTGAACAGTTTACAGTCATTCCATTGAGTGGTTATTTGCGTCTGACAATTTTCTGTGTCTATGAAAAGTTATAGATAACATAGGTCATCTAGATAGCCTAATAGTCAATCTTGCATAGTTTCATGGCAATCAATTTGAAATTACTAAATAAGAATTTGGAGGGTAGAATTTCTAAGAATCTATATTTCTCTATTACCTGCTTAGGTTAGCTAGATAAGTAGAACTGAGATATTGCAACTTATGGATGAGTTGAATGGGAAAGTAGGAAAGTTTTATTAAGCACTTGGGAAAACATTTTGTGACAAACGAATCACGTGGGAAACAATGTTTCCATTAAACTGGAATAAATTTGGCCTGTTAACATTAACACTGAAAAATTTCAAACTAAACTTTGGAAAAAGGGTGAACTGAGCCTGTTATGAAAATAAGTTAGTAACAAGCAAAACAAAAAACAAAAACACCCCTATAATACATTTGAAATGGACAAAAAGCCAAGTAGAGGGGCTAACAAAATCTAGCAACTTTACTGACCAAATAAAAACATTATTTTGAAAAAGTTATCAGTTTGTTGCAGAAACTGAGATTAGAAGAAACAAAAAATATGTCCCTAAGAGCAGTTGTTACATCAGGAATCTAGTAAGAGGACAACGTAACAAGTCAAAAAAAGAAAACCCCAGAGTTAATCAAAGAAATCACATCTATTCTGGGGAAGGAGGAGGAGGAAGAGGAGGAGGAGGACCTTGGATGTCTTCTAGTCCAACCCCCTGCTCAAGCAGGAAACCCTATACCATTTCAGACAAAAAATAAAATTATTAAGCAAACTCAATGATAGAATTTGCTAAAGAATAATCAAGCCTGAATTTAACTATTTTTCCTTAGTCTTTTATAAATATCTAAACGTCAGTAACTGTGTGGGTAAACACGATCATTTAGACCAGCGGTTTTCAATCTTTTCTTCACTATGGACACCCTTTAAATACCTTTTGTGGCCAGGGACAATGGCAATGGACCACCAATACTTAACTCAACATGTAAATCATTACACTTCTTCAAGCCTTCATGGATTCCCTGTGATGGCATTGGGACCACCAGGGGTCTACAGACTACAGGTTAAGAACCACTGGTTTAGACTTTTAAAAGACTTTTGTCGAAGTGCATCACTAAAGGCTCTTGAGTAAATTAAAAGTGATTCAATTATGAAAAAGGAACTGATTAAACAAAAGAGAAAGAAGAAAGTATGTATTGGGGTTTATTTTCAATACATTGGGTTCTCAAGGATCTTTACTAGGACCAATATTTCTAATTTATTCATAAATGATCTAGAGTTACAGATAAGCTGCAAAGTGGCCATGTTTGTTAGTGACATGCAAATATTTAAGGATATCAAAACTAAAAAGGACAGTGAATAACTCCAATTGTTCTCTCCAACATTGAAGAATAGACACTAAAATGGTAAATATAATCAGGGCAAGCAAGTGAAAAGTGATGCATTCTGGGGGGAAAAATCCAAATTATATATTTATATTAAAGAAGAGTATCCTAGTAGTAATGACCTGGAAAAAGGATCAGAATGTTACACATGTAATTGTTAAATGAAAACTGAGTGAGGATGCTACGAAAATAGCAAATTCTATGTTGGGAATATTTAAAAAAAAAACTAATAAAATCATCCTGAAGATTTTACCTAGTCAGATAATGAAACATCTGCAGGAAAATAACCAAGCTCAGAAAACATCAGGAATTCCACAATAAAACCAGAACTGCTTGTATTGTAACAGCTGGGGAGAATTATAACAATTCTAAAAAAAAAAAACAAGGCAGAGATAAAAAGGATAAAGAAAAGGGCAAAATACTATCAAATAGCTAGAAAACTTTCCAAAAAGTTTTTTTTTGCTTACAAAAATGGTTAGCATATGAAACTCCATAATACATATAAAATGAGGAAGAAAAAATATTCCCTTCTCTGAAAATCTGTCATTATCCAACAAAATTAAAATCATGGAATATTCATAACAGATAAGAGCTTCAAAAGTGTACAGTGAATGAAATGCAGTGACCAGCAATGGAGTCATCACCTGGACATTTTTAAAAAGAATTAATGTAAGAGTAGAATATTGCTGATATATCAAACAAAGGACTGTCTTTGTATTTTCTTAAAGGGGTCAAGCCATGTTTCTATATCAGTTATGACAAAGTAGATCTCTCTCTCTCTCTCTCTCTCTCTCTCTCTCTCTCTCTCTCTCTCTCTCTCTCTCTCTCTCTCTCTCCTCCCTCCCTCCCTCCCTCTCTCATGAATAATTATGGTTAATATTTATAACTACATATTCTATATAATGTGGATTATTAGGGGCACTGATGAGTTAAGATTAAGCAACATATGAGGACTGGGAAAATGCTACTGCTTGTGATCTGTTCTAGGCATTTTCTTAGCCCTGTTGGAAACAGAATGTTCTAGATTAGATTTTATTTTCTAGAGTTTCAAACTGTGTTTTGCATGCTAACTGAGGAATTCTGGGAATAAGTTGACATAACTTTGTTGCCAAGTTTAAAAAACACCATCCTAGATCAAGCTTTTCAACTGATCTTTATGTGTTTTTTTATAAACCAAATTAAACCAACACTTTTATATAATGAAGCAGAGTTGAGACAACTTCTCTGCTTTTAACTTTTCTGGAATGCCATTAATTGTAAGGACAAACAAAATGAGACTAGCCTTTAAATAGAAGGCTGTGCTAAGTGCTTAAGTCTGTTTTGGTATCTGACCACTATTTGGCAAGCTTGAACCAAGGCTGGTTAAAAACAGAGGGTTAGCACAGCTGGATGCAAAGAGAAGCTGAAGACATTATTTTATTAACAGCATCTGGTACTGTGGTATATATCATGTGTTACTAAACTGGTGATTTTAGTTTTATTTCAGCACTGCCCCGCTTCAGCCCCCCAAGTCAATTAAAAATAAAACACTCCCTAAGGTGAGAGGTTTTAATTTCTTATGTTCTGCTCAACAAATGTTGTTGCCAGATGCACTTGGGCAAATATATATCCTGTATTAAATATTATTAAAAAACCAACAGTGTAAGCATCAGAAGGAAAATGAAACACGTTCTTCATAAAAGAGTGAAAGAAGTAGAGTTTAACTGTTTTCTTTGGAAATCGGTGTATTTGATCTGGTTAGAGCCGTGCCTACTTTCATACTACCAAGATGTAATCACGAACACTCTGTTAATTGTTTTAGTTTAAATCCTTTTCAGTCAGCCTTTAATATGGGGTTCTTTTTACTTCGAAGACATTAAAAGCAATTGCCCACAAACCCAGGACTGGGTGGGTTAGCAAATGAACACATACCTGGTCTTCATAAAAGGATACCATATTTTTTTCCAGACAGAAAACCGCCCAAGATCCAGACTTGGACATTTAATTCTCCAATCATTCACTGAACATGTATATTTAATGGTCAAGAAAAAAAAGATGCACCCAATTCTTATACTTTTAATGTGGCATTAGTTCAGCTGCAGATAGGATAATCCTTAATTATCAGTTTCAATAAAAATACTAATATTTATCGATTAGACGTATACCCCTCTTTTCATTAAAGACAATCTTCAAAGCAGGTAATAACAAAACAAACTAAAAAGCATAACTAATGAAAAGATGAAAGCAACGAAGACATAATTTTAAACATGCTAATAAAAAAAGAAACAGCATTTACAAAATTAAAACCTAATTCAGCAAATAATCATCAGGTCTTTTTAAAAAGGGTTATGCCTGTTTGCAAAAGGTCAGCAATGAAGGATCTGCTCTAATTTTCCATGGCAAAAAAACTACAAAACAGACATAAAAAAAGTTCCATTAAACTTGCTTCCAAGCAAGAAATGGTAGCAAGAAATAGAAATTCTATTAGAAGCATGGCAAGACCATATACTTTCCAAATAGCAGGATCCTAAGTCACAAAAGATGTAAGTCAGTGGTCCCCAATCCTGGGTCCATGGACCGGTCCTGGTCTGTGGCATACCAGCAACTGGTCCACACAAACTAGCCACGTCGCCTCTGGTCCACGGAAAAATATCTCTCCATGGAACCGGTCCCTGATGCCCAAAAGGTTGTGATCCTCTGACCTAAGCCACATAATCAGCATTCTCAGTTTAGCTCAGAAGTAGACCAATTGCCCGTGAAGGTATTGAGCAAGGAAAATGGTATATGCTGCCTGCCATGAAAAATGTTCAAAAGTGAAATTCATTCTCAAAGTTGCCAAAAACCTTTTAAAAATTTTAAAACTTTTTGAAGTAACCTTGTATTGAAAGGTAGCATCTGGGAGAAAAAATTCCGGTTCGTGATCCTGAATCTTAAAAATGCAACCACTATCCAAGAAAATCTCTACCTTTTTAACTTAACCAGGAGCACATCTGGATTAAACTTCACTTTATACATATATTACCCAGTGTATCACTGATATCACTCCGATTTAAAAGTAGTTCTGTTTTCTTGGATTAAGTTGGAATACAACGGTAAGCTTCATTAATATATACAACTCCAAAACTGTAGATGTCCTTCTTGTGGGAATTATATTTGATTCACAATAACATGAGAGACAATACAGGAATATTCTGAGGGAAACAGTCAAATACCACCTTCCGAAACAACACCTGAATGAAAGTACACAACATCTCTAATATTGCATTCCACTCAACAGAAACAAAGATACCACAGACAGCAATAGTACTTATCTCTTTCACAGGGCTTTACAGATCTAAGATACTATAATAGTACTGAAAACTACTAAGGAGTCCAATCAAATCAAAAGGTAGAGATTATTCAGAACAATTTTATTTTCAAACAAAAAAAACATAGTGAAATTGAAATTATATCATCGCAAGGTTAGATTTTAAATAAACAAAGCACATGGCCCATGTCACACATTCTCATTTTGCGCGAATTTCTATTTTTATAAAGATCTAAGCGAGAGATTACATTCATACTAGCTATATATGTATTTTGCTTATATCTATTATGCCACATCAGAAAAATACGTAGACACAAAGACATTTTAGAAAAACAATTAAATTTTAAATCCAAGTAGAAGTAGCTATTATTAGAAGTAGTTACAAAAAGACTTTTACAGACAGCCCCCTCCCCTAATTTAGTGGACTTTGGATGTAGGATACAAAGTGTGACTTGCAACTCATTCAAAATAATGAGAAAATTCATTCTTTGGTGTATCACAGAGCCCCCCAGGAACAGATGCCATGGAGAAAGGTTTTTCCATGGACCAGAGAGGGTGCGGTTTCAAATACTACCTGCAATTCGAGGATGGAGCTTTGCTTGTTTGTGCGGCCCGCTTGCTGGCATACTGCAGACCGGTGCCGGTTCACAGTGTATCAGACTCGGCAATTTACATAAATGTATGAATTATAATTAAAAGTATATACTTTTTCCATAAATTACTTGGGCTAAATGAATTTGGCATAAAGCATATGCTCATTTATTATCCAAATTTATACAAATAATTTTAAATTATACAAACCACCACCCAGAACCCCTCTCTGAGGGAGATGAGCAGTTAAGGCATTTGAAAAAAATAAATAAACAAATAATTTATGCCTCAAATGCAATTTTTATAAAATTATACAAATTTAGAGGTAATGTACATTCAAGTTTAATAGATACTGCTTTCCCCCAAATGGCCCATTACATCAAGATTTTACTGAATAATGATTATGTAACTACAGTCAAAATTCTGTTTGCTTCTTCTCCTTCCCACTGATAAAATGATCATGCTTGGTTTATTTTATTAACTTCATAACATGGTTTCTACATTAAAAATAAGTTTGTTCCAAAACAGAACGTTTAAAAATCAGGGGAAAACTGCCTGGAAAAGATTGTATCATGCTGCACCTCAATCAGATGTGAAGTGTGTTGTTAATCTTTAGCCACAGAGTTATTTTATTTTCCATTATTGGCCACAGAGAATCAGATGGATTTTTTAAAATATTTTTAAAAAATATTTATAGTTTAAAATTTAAGTTATTTTTAAATTACTTTGATTTTCTCTCCTCTTTTAGACATCAGATATAATATCCTTAATGCCCTTTCCAAAATCCTTCTTCTATTTTTCTCTTTTTGGATAATCTTATCACTGAATGTCAATGCATTTTATACTAATAAACTCAACCTATGTCATTATTCTTTTCTAAAATAAAATACCTTGTGCAAAGGTATTATTCTAAAATACCTTGTGCAAAAGTAAGAAAGGCTCTCCCTGAAAACAAACATAGATAGCATACAATAATCAAGCAATAATAAGTAGCGATTTATTCTGGCATTGAATTTCCAAGCTGCCATGTGTAGTAAAAAATAGAGAATAGAGGGAGGGGTGAGCTCTAGAACTAATACCCAGTGAAGGACAAATTTAAAGCAGTCTTTTGATGCTCTGACACAAGAATATAAAAATGACATGAGCAAAAACAGATTAGTTTACATACTTTTCAATCACAGCTGCTGCTCGGAAACCACAATATCTTTAAAATAGTATCCTAAGGAAACAGATACAACATGTCTGCAAAAGGAATATGGCATATATTTAACGTGAAACTGAAAGAGCTTTTTAAAAAAAATTACATTTTTTCATACAGCATTGAATATTACCACAATTCTATGGGAAGATTTTTGTGTGATTAATTTAGAAACAAGATGGTGAAAAATAAAGTCCATAGCATTCGATTCCGCTGAGCAAATTTTTACTGTCAAAATTTGGTTTCTGTCAAGGAATGCTCTTCTTGAATAATACACAACTGATTGCCAAATATTTCTTGCAGAGGACCTCTAAACCAGGACTTTTCAACCTTTTCACCCATTGTACCACTTTTAGGATATGGCAATATCCGAGTACCACCAGTCGCCTAGCAAGGTGTCAAAAACTTCATGACCCAAAAAAAAAAAAAAGGAAAAAAGTGATAAAGTACAGGTAGTCCTCGACTTAAAACAGTTCGCTTAATGACTGTTAAGTATCTGAATGTAAATTACAAGACCCTGTAGATGCTGCAACATTCCAGCTGATCAATGCTTTCTTTTGGGCTCAGCAGAAGCACCAGGATCAGCGCCGAGCTCCAGCTGGAGCCTGGCACTGATCCTGGTGCTTCCGCTGAGCCCTGACAGCCCTGCAGCTCCAGCCATCTCTTTGCTCAGGCTTCTGCGGTGCTGCCACCAGTTCAGCTCATTCCCCTCCCCCACTATCACTTTTCTAGGATGGTTGCGTACCACCTGCCAGGTGCCAATGTATCACAGGTGTTACCCGTACCACTGGTTGAAAAGCCCTGCTCTAAACAATTGCTGATAGCCTCAAAAGAAATCCATTACCACAGCCTTGCTTTGTAAACTATAATAACATAACATTTAATCAGGCCATTAATTAGTACATCCCTCTGTTGACACCACTGTCCCATATCTATCCATCAATCTATTTAAATTGCACAAAGTACCTTGCAGTTGTGAGGGTCATAGCAATAGCGCTTAGACTAATACACCACTTCAGTGCTTTACAGCCCTCTCTAAGCAGTTTACAGCAAAGATCCCCAACCTTTTGGGCACCAGGGTCCTATTCTGTGGAGAAAGGTTTTTCTGTGGACCAGAGAGTGCATGGTTTCGTGTGCTGCCTGCATCCCACGGATGGGGCTTTGCTTGTTTGTGCGGACCGGTTGCTGTCATGCCATGGCCTGGTACTGGTCCACCGACCAGGGGTTGGATTGATGGATAGATATGGGACAGTGGTGTCAACAGAGTGATGTACTAATTAATGGCCAACTATTTTTTAAAAAATTGCTAAGCGAAGAGTGTGGTTGTTAAGTGAATCACAAGCAAATCCAGCATCTCCAATGGATCTGCTTGTCAGAGGTCAGCTGGGAAGAGTGCAAATTGCACTCATGTGATCACAAAACACTGCGGCTCTTGTAAATAAAAAGCCAATTGTCAAATGTCCTAATTAGAATCATATGACCATGGGGTTGGTATGACAATTGTAACTTCGAGGACAGATGATAAGCCACTTTTTAAAAAAACTGTTGTAACCTCAAACCATCATTAGATGAATGATCAAAAGTTGAAGACCACCTGTACAGCAAAATTGTTTAGCCGAACCTATGAGATTTTTAAATTTTCCCCATATTTGTATCCTTACTTTGCTTTCCACTGAGTTTCAAGCTACAAATAATTTGCATTTCTAAAATCAGTACAATAATGATTGAGTTCTTCACCGCTATCATTAAAAAGTCTTATTATCTGGCACTGTTGATAATGGCAATCTTAGAATGGTATAATTAATTCCAATCTTAATTATGCAGCTTGGAGTCAGAGGTCACAGCAGGTGGCAGCACCTACCTGACTTTGGCTGACCTTGAAAAAGGTAAGGATGATTGATCTTAATACCTAGATGAGAGACCTGTAAGCTAGACTGCAGCGGCAAAAAAAAAAAAATCAAGGGAAAAATCACTTCTGTATTGTTGTCAAGAATACCGTTTGAACACGTATATGTACATCATCAAGAGTTAAATTAAACTCAAGGTAGTATTTCCGTTCAAAGGGGAAACACTACTAGTACACCCATAATTAGTGTAAAGTAAGTAAGACTAAACTTGTAAGTAGATTCTTCAAAAGGTACTAACTTGTTGCCATGTTTCTCCTTCCTTTAAGTCAGCGGCTCCCAACGTTTTCTATACCTCGCACCCCCAGAATGCTTCTGATATATTCTCACACCGCTTACAAAACTTTGAAATAACACCAATGAATTATGCATAGACACTATAATTTTGAAAAACCAAGTTTTTTCACCCCTGGAATATCATCTAGCACCCCCAGTTGGGAACCTTTGCTTTAAGTCTTGTCTCAGTGATCACTACAAATAGGAGACCACCACCCTTTCAGAATTATGAGTTGTGATCCACATTCAATAAGGATCCCATTCAAAGTCTTCCAGATGTAGCTAACTCATTCAAGTTCCCTTAATCCACATTATTTCAAAAAGAGAGTCGATCTCAACATCTGGTCTCCCAACATTAAGCCTTTCCTTTACTGTATGCTAATAACATTGAAGAACTAAAGTTTAAAAAGTTTTGAAAAATTGTTAGGGGGAGACTGCTAAGTATGTTGCTATGCTTTAACTATTTTACTTTCATTTTCAAAAGTAGGGAGTAGCATAATTTGTAACCCCTCTATATTTTAATTGGGAAAGAAATAAAACAGGCACCCATACCCCTGGTGATACGTTTTTATATTCTGAATTTTATTAATGTAATCTTACTTATATATACACTGCTAGGATTCCATATGGAATCAGTAATATAGAAATAATATAATAAATAAGTAAATGAAGACATCTCATTCTGCAGGGCAGTACAACTTTATCATTCCACCTGAAGTTTTATTACACCCAAATCTCATAGTCAAAAGAATAGGAAGTTTGAAACAAACTGAACAATTAATAATGATTATGATCACTGTTGCTGTTATTTGCAAACTTGAAATTTTTAAAAAAAAAAAACATTTGCAAATCCTTTACGCAGACTAGCAGTTAATTGAAACAACGTGTTACTTCATGGAAACCTGCAAAAAGGTTGGAGAATTGTTCACACAATTTCTGACCACAACATAGACAGAATCAAGGTCTTCCTTGTGCAAGTGTTCATATTAAAATGCAGTTCTATTTTGCTCCTTTCTTGTGGTGGGACTTTTTCCTCAGCACTTCAGTTACAACAATTTAAATTTGCCAAAGGTTATTATGATTTCCTTATTTAAATCTTTGGATGCTCCTACCTGACAAACAGTAATGGCTTTTTAAAGTCGATTTGTATTAGTTTTATGAGCCCATTCTACTGCTTAAATCAGGTCTCATTAATATGACCTTCCACCAAAGTTCTCCCACTGGGGAGCATAGATGCCAGAGTTACTCTACTTCTGCAGGCAATGCTTGAAGGGAATGCCTGGCTGCAAAATAACTGTAGACACAGAAGGGAAAGGGGGGGGGGCTGGTTTCGAGAGGAATCAGAAAGTATTCAGGGCAATAAGAAAAATTTCTGCAACTCTCTGGAGAATGCTACTACCCGTGTTTCCCCTAAAGCAAGACAGGGTCACACTTTCTTTTTATCCCGAAAAGCCCCACTATGTCTTACTTTCGGGGTACGGCTTATATTGATTGGAAAACAATTGTCAGTTTTATTTTAAGTATTTTAAGTATTTAAGTATTTTAAGCAGGAGTCGGAAGTGGGCAGGAGTAATATGTCTTACTTTCGTGGTACGGCTTATATTAGCCGACCCCCTGAAAACCCCGATACATCTTACAATCGGGGGTGTCTTACTATCGGGGAAACACGTACCATTTTCATGTATGTGCTGAAAATAATGCTGTGATGAGGCAGAGGCAAGCGCTCTAAGTCAAAGAGAGTTTCATTGGCCCATTTTGCAACTACAGTGTCAGACTTAAATGCAAACACTGAACCTGACAGCTAACCAATCAGCACTGGAGTCTCTCAAAGTCGTTTCTTAATTCATCAATATTCAAATCTTAACATAAATGCACTGGTGTTTCAATGACAGAATTAAAACCCACTGTTCCATAAATATAACTTCCTTACATTTGATGCTAACAATTATAAAAACAATCAGTAGTAAGATGTGGAAACCGAAAGAGCAAAATATCTTTGACTTTTATATTTAAATGAAGAGAGAGATGATGAATAATGCATTTTGGGGGTTCTTTCTTGCTGAAACCTTTGGATGCTCAGACACCTTCTATCTGTGTAGGGTTCATTTTTATATAATAGTATAATCCTAAAATGCCACTATTGTAGAAACAAACAAAAAATCCCACAATGAAAGTCAAAACTTCACACATATGAATGCAAAACTCTGGTTTACGCTCTTGTGGAAAAGCGCTGAAAAAACTAACAGGTTATCATGGAGTTAAATAATTAGTACCATCCACATGTACAACATTACTTGATTATTGATCAATAATGGCTGAAATCTTGCACCAAAATTTCTTAGTATCTGATATTATACCAATAAAAATAGATGATCATTATTAATAAAGGCACATAAAAGAGCATTATGTAAGATAGAAAGAAAAAAAATAGAAATTGGCTGCAATTTTGGATAGAGGAATCTCTGAAATGAACCTGTATCATTCAAACCATTAGAACACACCCAGCAGAATGAGACAATTATCTGCTGGATGTAATAAGACCTGTTTCTTTTGGTTTGCAAAATCTAAAGAAACCCAACCCAAAACATCGTCTGTAGGTCTGACCTACTTTCTTTTTAAAAATATGAATCCCTCTTGTGGTCTTATTTTAATAAGCAAGAGAAGAATCTGGCAGCCATTATATAAGGGAAACCAAGCCAGTGTATACAACTGTAACACATTTACTTGTTGCCGCTACAAAAATCCAAAATACATTTTAGTCTTTTGACCTTCCAAAATATACAGATGCATTCTCTTGAGAGATTGCTATAGAGGACTTAGTTCTATACGAGGATGAGATGTTTCGTTTAGATTGCTTGAAATTTCCCAACACTGCTATAATTCCATAATTTCTCTTAACATGAAAGGAAAATAACTCCAGATTGAATAGACACGAGTCAACTTCAAGGGAAGTTATTTCTAACCCCAAAACAGTCCAAACAAGCTGTTTTCAAGAATATAACAGTCCTAACACAACAAGCCAAAGGACATTTAGTCCAGTATTCGCAACAACTGCTCCAGGAAGCTCCTAAGAGCACCTTAGGGATTGTAGCTTTTTTATACAATACCCATTCATCAAGCGGTAGTTCGGATATATTGCACTTTACAGGAAGAAACTTACTGCCTAATGAAAATGCTTTTTTCCATGAATTTGTATGGAGCTCTTTTAATGTAGTTAAAATTTAACTACAGATTGAGTAAAGATATACTTCTTTTTATAAATCTTGGTTTCCTGTATTTAGCTTTAATGGATGTCTCCATATTCTACACATGTGAGAAACTGGGGGGAAACTCTCTATGCTTGATTTTATTCATCTCTTTTATGTTGCCTCTTTATCTTTTGTCTAAATCAATGGACCAAATGTTGTAGTATCTCCTCATAAGATAGAATTCTAAGCTTAGTTGACTTTTTCAGCATGAAAGACAGAAATTATTGTCCTATTTCTAACAGCGGGCATAGCTGGTAAAATGACCAAGGGTGTTATAATATTTTGCAAGTTTCCACTCTTATCAACATATACATATTATAAACTTTTGTAATAAAATTGAATAAAACCCCCAATAACTCTAAATATCATCTTTATAATAGTGCCATCATAATCCAATAAGATGGAATCCTCAACTTATGACCACAATCAGGAACAGAATTTCCATTGTTAACAAGGTAGTTGTTATCTAAGTTATGCCTAATTGTATTGCCTATTTTGCCATGGTTGTTCAGCAAATTGTTGCAGTTGTTAAATGAATCATGTGGGAATTAAGTGAATCTGGCTTCCCCCACTGACTTTGCTCGTCAGAACCCAGCTGAGAAAGTTACAAATGACGATTACATGAGCCTGGGATGCTGTCACTGGTAAAAATACATGTGCTCAAATTTTAATCTGGGGATAACAGTTGCTAAATAAATGGCTGTAAGTCAAGTACTACTTGTGGAAATAATTTAAATACAAATTTTAAGGAATAAAATGGGCTGGCTAGCATTATTATTATTATTATTATTATTATTATTATTATTATTATTATTATTATTATTATTATTATTATTTAATTTCTATGCCGCCCTATTCCGGAGAACTCAGGGCGGCTCACAACATGATAGAAATTACATTAAATACATAAATATTAAAAAAAAACCAACCCCAAAAGAAAATTCCAACCTAGTTAAAACTCATTCGAAGTATTTAAATGTCACAAAGAAGTACAAAAAGAATGAATATAGTCAACTACCTAATATTCTAAGCCAAGGGTCTTCAAACTTGGCCCTTTTATGACTTGAGGACTTCAACTCCCAGAATTCCTCAGCCAGCATGCCTGGCTGAAGAATTCTGGGAGTTGAAGTCCACAAGTCATAAAAGGGCCAAGTTTGAAGACCCCTGCTCTAAGCAAAGCCCTCCAAGTGTCAGGCTCCAGGATCTTACACTCTATTCAGCAAAAAGGAACTTTTTGTGAAACAGGTGGTTATATAAATATGATGACACCAATCAACCAACCAACAAAAAAGAAAATAAAACCCCAAAATTGTATTTACTCAATCTTTTTTTAGCCTCCATTCCTCAAAACTGACAAAGCAAATCTGTAAGCTATTATTTGTTTTGTTACTATTATGAAGTACCTATTTTTTTGTTGCAAGATGGGCAGCCATATACATCTTATTAAATAAAGCAAATATAAATGCATCTTCACTGAAGTTCTTTGCTATTTGTACAAACGAAAGCCAGTTTGGTCTAGTGATTACGGCACCTGCCTAGATTGTGAATTTTAGTTCTG
Organism: Bothrops alternatus; assembly: GCA_034064705.1. Taxonomy (NCBI): domain Eukaryota; kingdom Metazoa; phylum Chordata; class Lepidosauria; order Squamata; family Viperidae; genus Bothrops; species Bothrops alternatus. The sequence continues at coordinate 519,843 of JARGCV010000007.1, forward strand.
CCTTAGTCATGAAAGCTGATGGAGTGACTTTGGGACAGTCATTCTCTCTTAGCCCAACTTACTTCACAGGATTGTTGTTGTGGGGAAAATAGGAGGGAGGAATATTAGGGATACATGTTGCTTTGAATTATTTATAAAAATAATAAAAGGGGGAAATAAATAATATAAAAATAAAAAAAATTCTAGAAAGAGAAAAAAGTTTTGAAACTTAGAAACTTCAGACAATTTAACATGTAGCAAAACATACGGAATTTGTGACACTCCAATTATGAACAAATGCAATAACTGAGGTTCCAAAGGAAGAGTATGGAAGGATTCAGCTCTGTGCCAGGCCCTATTTATAGGTTTGCCTGTAAGCAACAAGCAAAAAAGTCATACAGGCTTTTTAATTCCATAACAATCTTATGGGGTATAAAACAGTAATAACTGAGAACTGAGTAACTGAAAAACAGTAATTGGACCAAAGTAATAATTATTGAACTATGAATGGATCACTAAAAAAGAAATAACAGCTGCATTGTAATCATAGCAATTTGGGGCAATATACATTAAATGCCCCAGAGGAAAAACAAGTTGGAAAACTGAAAAAACAAACATTACCTTTGGTCAAAAGCATCTGGAATAATACTGGAGACAAAGCAGTTTGGTAGAAAAGCAGAACTGAAAAAGGTTTTAATTGAATTATTGTGGGACTACCTAATGATTTACCAGTTTGTTTTTTTAAATACACAATCAGCTAACATTTTCAAAGTACTAAACTTAAATTCAGTGGATGTTCCTATTTAAGTGTCCTTGAAATATAGAGCCAATGCTACTAAAACTAAGACACAAGCATTCTTACATTCTTCAATACTCAGACCTCAAAAACAAAAGGCTGAATGATAAAAGAGGCATGGAGTGAAAGACAAGGGAACAAAGTTCAGAGGCTCTATTTGCTTTTTTCCCCCCTAGTATAATGTGAGTACTCAAGTGCTGGCAGAATAGCCTTTCTTTTACCAAAATGAGCTTCCAGGAGCAAATTTTGTTTTTGTCCTGTGTCCATACTATTTCAGAGTCATATACACACTAAAATTCTTTTCTCTTCCGAGGTGCAAAGTGACAGATAATTTAAAGGAAAGAAACCTTTACTTGGACTTCAGTAAGGCATTTGACAAAGCAGATCACAACCTACTACTTGATAAGATAGAAAAATGCAGGTTAGACAGAATCACCACCAGATGGATCTGTAGCTGGCTGACCAGCCGTACTCAGTGTGTGGTCCTCAATGGAACCACATCTACATGGAGGGAAGTGTGTAGTGGGGTGCCCCAGGGCTCTGTTCTGGGCCCAGTGCTCTTCAACATCTTCATCAATGATTTGGACAAAGGGATAGATGGGAAACTCATCAAATTTGCAGACGACACCAAGCTGGCAGGAATAGCCAACACTCCAGAAGACAGGCTTAAGATACAGGAGGATCTGGACAGACTTGAACACTGGGCGCTATCTAACAAAATGAAATTCAATGGTGAAAAAAGTAAGGTTCTATATTTAGGAAAGAAAAACCAAATGTATAGGTACAGTATAGGGGGTACCTTGCTCAATAGTAGTAACTGTGAAAGGGATCTCAGAGTCCTAGTGGACAATCATTTAAATATGAGCCAGCAGTGTGCTGCAGCTGCCAAAAAAGCCAACACAGTGCTAGGCTGTGGCCACACTTGGAATACTGCATCCAGTTTTGGTCACCACGATGTAAAAAAGATGTTGAGAATCTAGAAAGAGTACAGAGAAGAGCAACAAAGATGATTAGGGGACTGAAAGTTAAAACATATAAGGAAAGGTTGATGGAATTGGGTATGTCTAGTTTAACGAAGAGAAGGACGAGGGGGGACATGATAGCAGTGTTCCAATATCTCAGGGGCTGCCACAGAGAAGAGGGAGTCAAGCTATTTTCCAAAGTGCCTGAAGGCAGGACAAGAAGCAATGTATGGAAATTAATCAAGGAGAGAAGCAACCTAGAACTAAGAACTGACAGTTAGAACAATTAACCAGTGGAACAACCTGCCTCCAGAAGTGGTGAATGCTCCAACACTGGAAGTTTTTAAGAAGAAACTTTGTCCGAAATGGTACAGGGTTACCTGCCTGAGCAAAGTTCTAGTCCACGGGTGTTAAACTGCCGGCCCGCAGATCGATTGCATCATACAGAGGTCGCGCCCACCCCAGCTCCAGCAATGCAAAAAAAGTTGCGATGTTGCAACACGTCACATGATGTGGTAAGCTTGACACCTGTGTTCTAGTCATTGCCAGAAGACAACTGAGTTGCATAACGAGCTCTCTGCCAAGCTGAGGGACAAAATGGACAAGTATTAAAAAATGGCAAGAGGGGCTTGTAACTAGAGCAGAATACCAGCAAATAACAGAATCTGAACAGATGGAGTCAGGAAGCCTAAGATTTAAAATGAACGAAGACTTGCAACAAATGCTAAAAATATCAAACAAACGTTTCTTTCCATGTATAAGTAGCAAGAGGAAAAACAAGCAATTTATTGGTCCACTAATGAAAGAAAAGAAAGTGACAGGCAGCAGAGAGAAGACAGAACTGCTTAACTCCTGTGTTGCATCTGTCTTTACATAAAAAGGAAAAAAAAGTCAACCTGTCAAAAGCAGCATTGTGAAAGAAAGAAGAGGAATGCTGGTCTAAATATATAAAGAATTGCTTAGGTGCTCTGAATAAGTCCAACTCACCTGGATCGGATGGTTTATATCCCAGGGTATTGAAGGAGCTGGTGGATATGATATCAGAACCACTGAATGAAAACTTAGAAAGCTTCTGGAGCATGGGGATTAGAAAAGATTTGATATGGTTCTAATTTTTTAAAATGGGAAAAAATAGATCCAGGAAACTACAGATCAATCAGCTTGACATGAATACCTGGGGAAATCCTGAAAAAAATGTAATCAAGCTGTGGGTTTGTGAGCACCTAGAAATGAACAAGGTGATTACTAGAAGCCAGCATGGGTTTGTTAAGAACAGGTCATGGCAAACAATTCTTATTGCCTTCTTTGACAAAGCGATTAATTTAGTGGACAAGGAAATTATGTAGATACAATATAGTAGTAGTAGTAGTAGTAATAATAATAATAATAATAATAGTTGGAGGGGACCTTGGAGGTCATCGAGTCCAACCCCCTACTCAGGCAGGAACCCTACACCATTTCGGACAAATGGCTGTCCAGTCTCTTCTTTAAAACTTCCAGCGTTGGAACATTCACCACTTCTGGAGGCAGGTTGTTCCATTGGTTAATTGTTCTAACTGTCAGGAAGTTTCTCCTTAGTTCTAGGTTGCTTCTCTCCTTGATCAGTTTCCATCCGTTGCTTCTTGTCCTGCCTTCAGGTGCTTTGGAAAATAGCTTGACTATTTAGCTTCTTTGTGGCAACCCCTGAGATATTGGAACACTGCTATCATGTCCCCCCTCGTCCTTCTCTTCATTAAACTAGACATATCCAATTCCAGCAACCGTTCCTTATATGTTTTAGCCTCCAGTAGATTTCAGTAAGGCATTTGATAAAGTAGACCACAATCTATTTCTTGATAAGATTAGATTAATGTACCACTATCAGAAAGATTAGTTGACCGACCAATGTCAGCTTGTGGTTCTTAATGGAAGAATATCTTTGCAGAGGGAGTGGGGTTCCTCAATGTTCTGTCTTGAGACCAAAGCTCTTCAACAATTTTTAAAATGAAGGGGTGTTCATCATATTTGTGGGTGACACAAAGTTGGGGGGAATTGCTAACAATTTGGAAGGTACAATCAAAATTCAGAAGATTCTTTACAGACTTGAGCACTGGGTCCTATTCTATAAGATGCAATTCAGTGGTGATAAAAGTAAAGTCCTAAACTTAAGCACAGTTACAGAACAGGTAGTACTTGGCTCAACAGTAGGGTCTATAAGAGGGATCTAGTGTTCAGGTATGCCACTATGCCAGATGCATGCTGCATCTACCAATCAAATAGTATCAAAATCATTTCTCTATACCATTTCTCTATACTGCACTGGTGAGGCCACATTTGGGATACTGCATCCAATTATGGTTATTACAATACAAAAAAAGATGGTGAGCTCCTATAAAGAGTGCAGAGGAGAGCAACAAAGATGATAAATTGTCTGGAGGCTAAATTCTATGAAGAACAGCTGAACTAGGTATGATTAGCTTAATAAACAGAAGATTGAGGGGAAATATAATAGCAGTCTTCCAAAACTTAAAAGGCTGCCAAAGAGAAGCAGGCCTCAGTATATTCTCCATAGCACCTAAGAGACAACAAGGAGATCCAATCAGGAAATAAGGAGAAATTTCCTTACAGTGAGAACTATTAAGCAGCAGAACAGCTTGCCTCTTGGTCTTATGGGTGCTCCATTACTAGTGGTTTCATGAAGAATTGGACAAACATTTGTTCAAGATGATATGAGGACTCCTGCCTTGGGGGTTGGACAAGTAGACTTTCAAGGTCTATATGGTATGATTCCATGATCTCTGGCTTCCTGATTTGTAACAAAACTATAAGTGGTGTGTGAAATAAGTCTAGTGCTGTGCCAAAAGACTGAGTACTATAGTACAAAATCTGCAACATTGAGCAGAAAATAAGTATATCGGAATTTAATGAGACTTTCTGAGACATGTGACAAGAGTGTGTTGTAAAATTCTCAAAGTTTTGTTATCAGCACTTTTCTCACTTTACCTGTGTTTGGATTGGATTAAATATTATTCATACCATACAATCACCCCTTTCACATTTTTCTTCCTCTCCCTTCCTCTCTATCTTGAATAATTGAAATTGATTATGACATCAAAGTTAATGGACAAAGAAAAATCTTCCCAACTGGATTTTGTTAAATACATTTAATTTACAATATCAGTGAGATCTGAAAATTACATAGTATGATTTCAGCTGATTTAAGTAATAGATCTGGATTACTTACAAACAATTCTACTGCTACTTAATTTGTCAAAATTTATCAGTAATATTTTAGTCTCGTACCCATCTTCTAGAATACATTGGGTATATTGTCAAAGAGAAATAGCTCTGCCGCTTAAAATCAGTGTGATTTCAGCTGATGCTCAACCAAGTTCACATTTCAGAGATCTGTTTTTGGTCGCAATTTTGAATTTTTAATGTAAGTACCCTTTATGAATAACCTCGTTTTTGTGAAAACTTGCTAAATAAACGCTCGTATCTGGGGGATTATTTGTACAGTTCAACAACATTTTCAATGTTTGTATCTGTAAATATAGCTACATGTAGGATTTTTTAAAAATTTTTTTTGCTATCCTAATGCAAGGTCAGTCATCTTTAAACCTAGTTTTTGTCTATTCTTTACAGAGCAATTCTGCAAGTAAGATCCATTCTTCGTTTCACAATCTGATTTGAAAGTTGAAGAATACACCACATGGAGCTCCTATCAGCACACACTTCCTTGTTTGCTATATTGTTTGTGTTCCAACATTAATGATTGTCAGCATGCCTGTGGAAAGAGTATTAGTTCCTAGCTGCTCACTGATAGAAGGTAGTGGTCAAAACATTATTGTGTGAGTTTCATAAGCATATTGTTTTAGTCTGGAAGGCTATCTGCTCTACCTTGTTTTATGTATATGTATATACACACATGTATACAAACATACATACATGCATACATGTACATTCTGGGTATTTTTAAACAAAAGAATATACTTAATATCAAGAAAAAAAATTTGAAATGTTCCCTGCAACAAATATTCCTCTTTAAAAAATTATTCTACCTTTACAAAAAAGAACATTTTGGATGCAATAGTAAAATTATTTATTGAACAATTACTTACCTGATGTCAGTCAGTGCAAGTATTCAAGAATAAGACTGATGAAGAATGATGAGCGCAAGATACCATCCAAATATGCTGAATTAAAATCACGAGTAGGTGTTCTTAAGGGATAATCTTAAATCTTGTCTAATCATGCCCATAAATGAAGTGTCAATAAATAATTTTTTATAATATATTCATATAAAATTAAAAAAATATTGTAAAAGTTAGATTGATTGCTTGATTTAAAATTTAAAATTTATCTGTATCATATAGGTGCTATGAAACTCTTGGCATTTTTCATATAAATTATATGCTATATATGAAACTCATTGTAAAACATAGTAACAGAATATGTCTCTTCTGTTTCTCCCATTAACTATCAGTGTATAAAACACAGCCGCCACTGCTTGCTAAAGAGAAGCAGTATTGTACAATTCAAGAAGTATGTGATATGAAGATGTACTTGGAGAATATTTTCAGGAGGAGACATTTTTCTGAATTCTCATTTTCAACATAAATATGAACTCTTCTCCCTTATTACAACTTTAAACTTTAAAAAAATATATAGAAGAGTAGCTAGATATTGCATTTAGATATACGTCCATAGTGAATGCAATTAAGTTGTCTGAATAAGGATCAGGCCTGGATTTCAAACTTAATATGACATAACATAATAGTCAAGAAAATGATTAAGTTAATGCAAACAATTTAATTAATCTCTTCCAGCAGAAAGGCAAACTGCATTTCCACATAGCAACTTTTTGCTCTGCAACCTCCATTACCCCCTCTGGAAATGGGTTGCAGGATGATTATGCTCTCTATTTTCACCATAATGAATAATTAGTTAACAATGAGTCACATTAATGAGTTATGCCAAGAGGAGGGGGAGTTAAACAAAAAAATCCCTCCCATGGTAATGATTTTAGCCTTCATGGTGTAACATTTTTTTAAATATAATTAAGTAAAGATTGCTCATTTGGGTATCTATGGATATATAGTGTAGGATACGTATACTTTGGAGTCCAACTATATGTACACTAATCTGCCTTAAATGCAATATTTAATAAGTAAATACATAAATAAAGTGAGAAACATTATCTTGACTGGGATTCTAGTGAAGATTTAGAGCAGCGGTTCTCAACCTGTGGGTCGCGACCCCATTTGGGGTCGAACGACCATTTCACGGGGGTCGCCAAACAACGCAGTCTGCCATTTCCCCCCCTTTTCCTTAGCTGTGCTACGCCATTTTTTTCCCTTTTCCTTAGCTGTGCTACTCCCTCTTATTCTATTGGCTTTTGAAAGCCAATAGAATAGTCTCTCTTGAATAGAGTCTAATTCTATTGGTTTTCAAAAGCCAATAGGAATTGTCCAGGCTGTCTCTGCCCTGCTGAGCCCGCCAAAAGTCCCAGTCTGCAAACAGTGCTGCAAGTTGTCTGCACCGAAGGCGAGCGGTCCGGAACTTTCCACCCCTCCCTGCTGAGCAACTACTAAAACTGTAAGTAAAAGAGGGCCAGGGGTGGGAGGTGGGAGGCCGGCGGGCGCAGGGAGGGCAGCTGGCGTGCGTGGGGCCCGGCAGGTGCCTTACCTCCCTTGGGCTGGGCCAGCTGGTGTCCCAGCCGGTGGTCGCCCTGTGCTGTCGCTGCTGCTTGTTGCGGCCGCCCAGGAGCGCCTGGGCCTGCCTGCCGCCGCCCCAAATGGGCGGCAGCGAAGGTAAGGCTAGCGGGGCAGCAGCGGGCGCAGGGAGTTTTTGGCGCCCGTGGGGCCCGGCGGGTGGCTTACCTCACTTGGGCTGGGCCAGCTGGTGGCCCAGCACGTGGTCGCCCTGTGCCATCGCTGCCGCCCAGGAGCGCCTGGGCCTGCCCTACGCCTTGGCCGGCACAGGGGGCAGCACCGCGCATGCGTGGCACAGGAGGTAGCACCGCGCATGCGCGGTGCTTGACAGATCGGGGGTCGTGACCTAAAAAAGGTTGAGAACCGCTGATTTAGAGCCTCTGGTACAGGTTACTCTTATAATATGCATTATCAAAAATATTCCCTATAGTTTTCCCTTCAAATTTTTTAATTTATTAATCAAGTTTACCTCACTGAAAGTGATTCTAGGCTGGACCTAATGTAATTTGGAGGGGAAAATGTTTCATAAGGTGGATGCCATGGCAGGGAAGGCATGTTTCCTGGGACTCATGAAATGAAGGTCCCTAGTCCATATTGGAAAGAAACTGCATAAAGGCCCGGTCTGTCCTCAGAGTAACATTCTGAAAACTGAACAGAATGGAACCAAATTAGCGTAGAGAAACCAGAAAAAGAAAGATTTGAGTTTCAGAATGGTTTGATCAATTGAAGGGTTGTGGAGAAAAAATACTCCAGGAAAAAAAATGCCTAATGCAGCCTTAAGAACTCAAGTGTTGATCATTGCTCCATTTCAACCTCCTCTTCTACCTGTTCATGTACCTCAGCAGAGTATATGCAGCCTCCTCCAGCCTCATGTATTCTTGTGCACATATGTACCCAAGTAGACACAGCATGAGGCAGTAACAGAATTAACAGAGAGATATAATGAGTTACTCAGTTATACAGCAGTAAGTACAGTACAGACATCTTATATGGCCACAGATGGATGTGCTCTGCATGACTTCCTCACTTTGTATATTAATTCCAAACCAACAGAACCTACACATGACTTGCAATTGTTTCTCTGCTTGCCTATCTACAAAAAAATATTCCCAAAACAGAACAGAACAGGATCAAAAGTGATGTGGGGGAAGCCAGCAAAAGAAAGGCTACATTCAAAAATGGGTCTGACTCAGCTAGGACTGCAAGGAAAAAAAAAATCATTCCCCCCCCCCACCTCTGGATCCTTAAGGTAATGTATTTTGAGCAAAGCTTAGAAGATCCTGGTTCCAGCATACTAAGTTTCCTGCCTTCCCCTTTCTGTTCATTATCAGCTACAACAGAACTATTTTAAGGGGTGGGAAGATTTCCAGAAGCCATGATCTGCATGCTTTCCAATTGTAATGATCAGATATATTTTATATTAATCTAGTTAATCATCCACTCATGTTTTTCTCAGCCCTATAAGTTTCCCTGTCCATAAACCTTCAGCAATAAACCATGACTCTGTGGTAGCCTTCTTTAATGATGTAGAATTGTGTTCTATTAAATACTTTTGCTTTGTACTAAACAATTAATCATAATTTGTAATATACATCCATATTCAGAATATGTTTCTGTTGAACAGTATGCAGGTTTACTGGATAGTAGACTCTTCTAATGATACTGATAATAAGTAGAAATTATTATATGAGGTAAGGCAGAGGACTCTTCGCTTTATAGTAATATAACTATACAATATATTGTAATATAGGCTTCAGAAAAAATACTGTTTTCTCTCATTAGTCACATACTTTATAGCTATTTGGTTCTGTGTTCAAATAGTGATTGCCCATATGTAATGGGCAGTCTCTATTTATTCAGAAGTAAATCCAGTTGTGTTCGGTAGAACCAATTCCCCAATAAATGTGTATGGTGTAAAAAATGTGCAGTTGTACGATTCAACAAAATGATTTCATATGGTTTTTAAGCCTATTTCAATTTTCCTTTACAAAAGGCTGTTTCCTGCTGATCATGAAACACTGAGGTATCCGCATCATGGAAAAAGCAAGAAAAAAATTAAAAACTATAGTATAGTAATTTAATTGTAATTTTGAGGGATTCTTGGTGCATTCTGAGATTGGTGGTTTTCATGTAGAGGTTTCATTACCCAAATTCGATAACATTATCAGTGCATGGTTTGGTAATGAAACATCTTCAAGAAAACAACCAAGTTCAGAAAGCACCAGGGACCCTCATTTCAAACCTGAGTACAAATATTCTCCCTTAATTGTAATTCTGCTTGTCCATACTGTATTTACAGCATTATAGATGATATATTTGCTTAAGAATGCAGCATAGAAAGAGCAATGGTACTGGAGAAATATTAGTATAATATTTTAAAGTTGTGCAGACTGCAACTATTACCTCTTATCTGTTTACCTTGATATAATATTTAGCTTTGTGGCAGAAAGACAAACTTTTTTTCTTCAAGTGGGTATTTTGAGACTTCACGTATATAAAAATGTGCATGCACAGACCTAGGACAATGATAATTCTATTAAAACGTATAAAAGGGGTCAGAACATGTATGTGATAGGGGAAAAAAGCATGGGACTGCCTTTTGCACATGCTTATAAATACAATAGAGCTGTATATGGATTGAAAATTCTGAGCAGAAAAAAAAGACTGCTTTTGGTAGGATTTTGATGTGCAACCAACTTTAAACAGGGCTTAAAAAATTTATTTCCTGCCCTACTAACAAGATAAAATGTTTCTCAAATCTAGGGAAGAAAAACATATCTCCTTTTAAACAAAGGAACAGAAAAACAGAAGCAAGTGGGTTATGATGACAAGTGGAATTATTTATTAAACTTGCTATACTACCACCTGGTAAAATACCAAAGGCATTTTACAAACAAACATAAAATCAAAATCAATTGAGAAATACTTAAGCATGAAAATAAACAATGAAAGGCTTCTTTTAAAAGGCATATTGCAAAGGTCTTTTTGAATAAAAGCAATGACATTAGGTCAATCAACTGAACAGGAAGTTCATTCCAGAAACCTATAGGAGATTTTTTTTCCCAGTTTCAGAGAAGCATCCAGGTCTTTAAAGTACTGTAGTACACTGAGCTACTGATACATCTTTAAAATCAAAATTAATTTGATTCTAGGGCTCCATTGTTCAACCCTGAGCTACATATATTCTCTTCTAAGGAAATTTGATTCTACTTTGTCTTCACCTTTTCTGCTCCGAAGTGACTACTGTTATAACTCTTACTTGAAAGGATAGAAGAGCACAGAGATGTGCAAAGATAAATTGCAGGAGACCTACAACTTAAACCACTGAAAAAGTAAAAAGGATAACATTCAAGCAGGAATAACTTATTTCAGAAATTTCCTTTGATTTAAGGTATGTGAACAGTTTGCCATCCTATTGCCATTTTACTTTGCAGTCCCTTGATCTGTTTTAAGAAGTTGGGAAATCTACTGAACAATATAGAATAGGGAGTTGCTAAAGAGGATGAATTGTCCCAAAGAAGGTGATGGTAACCTTCTCTTTGGGGAAATTTCTTCATGCCCGATCTCATATGGGTTAGGAAGTTCCCCAACCTACAAGAAGCTTTTATTGTGGATCTAGCCAGCTGGAGAGAAAAAGGAAATACCATAGTTAAATTATTATCTTAGAATAAAATGTTTCACCTGCCAGAAACTCTCCATGATCTTAAGCAGATTTTTTTTCATTATTATTTTAAACTGGAGCTCCAGAGTTTAAAACAGAGACTTAACTGCATGAAGAAATGTGGACTATCAAACTGAGATTGGGGGCAAAGTGTAAAAAGTACTGAGGAAAACATAAAATGGTCATTTTTACTATATAAAATGTTGGCAGTGATGTGTTCTTCAGGGCACTGATTTCATGACAGAAACATAAAAGGCCACAACTTCTAGATTATGTAGCTTAGGTGGGTCAAAGGCAACATCTCTACCATAAAAGATTTGGAAAGTACACCAGAATTGGATTTTCTTTTACTAGCCTTTTTTTTTCTTCATAGTGCTTGTTAATGCTCTGCTGTTTTTGTTGCTTTAGAAGAAATAAAACAAACAAGCAAGCCAAAAAAATTCTTAAGGGAGTGGTTTCCCATAGTCTCACTCCCTTCCTATTTCCTGTCAGATCCATAGAAAAATGTAGAGAAAAGGAGCAGCAAGCATCAATATTAACTCTAAAAAGATAGCTTAGTGACAGCTCAGCCCCAAGAAGCTTTCACTAGATTGCTGAGGTTGAAAAGACAGGAATATTCATCATTTTCTTCCTTCTGAGGAAGTCCCAACAAAATTCTATTTCCAACTTTTCAACTGAAAGAAAAAATGAAAATGAAAGCTTTATGCTATGGTTTAAAAAAGAGGTTTGGCATCCTTTGCAGCATAGGAGTATGCCTTGGGCTAGTTTTTAATAACAAATATATAGGTTATAAATAGAATATGAATAAAATAAAGGTAACATATTTATTCATGTATTTGCCCCAAATTCTGCATCTTTCATACAATACACTGTACAAACTTTCAGCCAAATTAATGCAGTCATACAATGATGATTGAAAAACCATAACAACTATTAAAATAGATGGTTTTAATAATAAATTCACAATAGATGTTACTTCTCATGGTTTTAAGTTTTTCAAAGTTTTTTTAAACCTGGAATACAAACTGTAAGTCATAGTGCAAATATTTCATTTAGCAAATTAATGTTTTTTTATTTATATATTAAAAATTGTAATAGAATGACTGAGTCAGGCAGCATATAAATTTAATAAATTATAATTAAAAACTCAAAATCCTGTACCATAATACCTTAGACCTATACTATTTGATCAGTATAAATTGATTAGAATAAGCTATTCAAACTTTATAAGAATGTTGTCATCTAAAATCATCTGAATTAATATTTTATTAATTTATTTAATTCATTTATTGCAGCACTATTAATAGTGCAGAATATTGGGAAAAAATTAATACTGTTATGAAGCTCCATTCCCAATACTATTTAACAACTTTATAAATGACCTAGAAGATGAAAGGATTAGCAAATGACACTCACAACAGGGTATTAAGATTTCTGAGAACAAAATCTCAATTCAAAATGTCTCTGAGTCAGGGCTGGGAACACTGGGTGAGACCAACCACACTCGAGTTAATTAATGTTCACTGGAGACAAGAGATAGAAACAGAGTTCACAACTAGCTATAAGTTGAGTTAAAGTAAATAATTAAAATATGTATAATAAATTAACAGCGTAGCAAGTCTTTAAGTATTAAGCAACATATTTAAGAAACGTGGTATTTTCATCCCATTATATCAGCTACATCTGACACATTCAATAGGATAAAGGGTTAGTTAACCTAAAACAGATGTAGTGCTTAAGTCATATTGATATGGCTCAACAGTCTTACTTGTTATGACTAACATTTTATATATAACATTACCATTGTAAAGACATAATGGTATTTGACAGAAAAAGAACTATGAAGAACATTTAAGTACTATAATTGACCTGAAAGGAAAACTAGTATTTTCCCCAAAATAATTCACCTTAAAATTTATTTTAATTCTTATTTTCTAAGAATAGGAACACAGAAAAGCCATGTAAGGGCTTTCCCAACCCTTCTTAAAAATCTGTGTCCAGCTTAAATTTGGAGTCATTTTACTTTGTACAAAAATAATTTCTGATTAAATATTGTTAGTCTGTAACTGAAATTAGGAGCACATTTTTAATTTTTTTTAAAAAGTGTATTATTAAATTTGCTTAATGAAAATCTACTCATGTGTTGGTTTATAGAAAGCATGTAATATGAACAGACTTGAATTAAGGAATATATTGTGTGAATACAAAGTTGAAGAATTGTTACTGAATTCAGTAAAAGTAGCATATAATGGAAATATTACCTTTAGCAATAGAAGCTGTCTTTTCTTTGGTGACTACTGAACTGATTAAATTCTCATTCCTGTATATGTCTAAATGCTGTAATTTTTTATTATCTGAGGTTGCTATTTTATTACAATGTGTCTTGATTGCTTTAAACCCATTTACAAAGTTTGATATTATGCTGGTCAGAATCAGCTTTGATTAAAAAGTTTACAAGCCCAATAAACTAACCAACCAACCCAAAGAATAAGTAGAATACTTAGCGAATAGTTAAGTACAAAGTAAGTCTAAGATCTATGATGTGCCCCTTGGTTGTTTAATGTATTTATCAATAAATCTATTAAAAATCATTTATGTGGCAATGTTGAAGGTGTATTGGTTGGGGATGTGAATGTATGTGTCTTTTTATATGCCAATCATGCCATGTTATTGGCAAAGAATTGAAATGATTTGCTGCAAAATCTCACTGCGATTATAGTTAGGAATACAAAGGAGCATGGATTGGAAAACTAATGTTTCAAATCCAATGTAGTTGTATTTCAAAGGGAAAATGAATTGAATAGTAGCAAGTTATATGTGAATGGAGCAAGTACCTGTAGTGTATACTTTGGTAGAATACTTATTAAAATGGAAAAACATGAATAATTTTTAAGACATGCAAAGTAAATAGCATGTAATTTATTGAAAAAATATACAAAGAAAGTGAAATGGTTCATATACTTGTATGATTCTGTCCATTTTGTTTATATGAAAGTGAGAGCTAAATATACTAAGAACAACAGTGGAATGAATGGGACTAAGGCAGCGGCTCTCAACCTGTGGGTCGCGACCCCATTTGGGGTCGAACGACCATTTCACGGGGATCATCAAACAACGCAGTCCACCATTTTTCCCCTTTTCCTTAGCTGTGCTACTCCCTCTTATTCTATTGGCTTTTGAAAGCCAATAGAATAGACTCTCTTGAATAGAGTCTAATTCTATTGGCTTTCAAAAGCCAATAGGAATTGTCCAGGCTGTCTCTGCCCTGCTGAGCCCGCCAAAAGTCCCAGTCTGCAAACGGTGCTGCGAGTTGTCTGCAGCAAAGGCGAGCTCTCCGGAAGTTTCCACCCCTCCCTGCTGAGCAACTACTAAAACTGTAAGTAAAAGAGGGCCAGGGGTGGGAGGTGGGAGGCCGGCGGGCGCAGGGAGGTTTTTTGACGTGCGTGGGGCCCAGCAGGTGGCTTACCTCCCTTGGGCTGGGCCAGCTGGTGGCCCAGCCCGTGGTCGCCCTGCACTGTCGCCTCCGCAGCCGCCCAGGAGCACTTGAGCACCTGGGCCTGCCTGCCGCCACCCCGAATGGGCGGCGGCCTATGCCTCGGCCGGCGCAGGGGGCAGCACCGTGCATGCACGGCGCAGGTCAGGGTCGCGCCGTGCATGTGCGGCGCAGGTCAGGGTCACGGCCTGAAAAAGGTTGAGAACCACTGGACTAAGGTATTTTAGAAATGATTATACAAAACGAAAAGAGATTGGGTCAAGAATGAATGGAGGTTGAGCTAATATGGACTGAAGGGAGCGCTACAAAAAAAGGCATATGGAATATTTATATAAACCCACAGATCTGGCTGGGAGAGATGGGGGAGACTTAACCCAGCAACGTATGACCTTCACATGCTTTTCTATTTCATACAAATGAAAATGTACCAATAAAACTTGCACAGAAATAAATTATGTTAAACTGTCATAAATAATCATAAATTACTGCTTTTCAAAAATATGCTTTCTTGTTATACAACCAAGTTGGATGTTAAATCTCCCCCCCCCCTTTATTTTTTCTGTATTCCATACCAACAGACATTACTATGGTTGACAGAAGTATTAAGCAGATAAACTGACTGGTAAATTATTTTAGGATCTTGCATGTTTTAACAGTATATAATATATTTAGTCTTAGATTTCTTTAATTAAAACAAAATATGGTACAGGTGCATGAGGGATTATGCTTCTAAGACATAAATCTTCTTAGCTTTATTTATAGTTTATAATTTGTATTTTTACAGTGTTTTACTCTGACTGTATACATATTGTTGCATTTATTCTTTTTGACATTGTAAGCCATTCAGAGTCAGCTTGTGGTTCAAATGGACTGCAAATAAATTTCATAAATAAAATATATAAAAGGAGAAACAGTTTGGTCTAGTGCAGGGGTAGGCAACCTTGGCTCTTTTATGACTCGTGGACTTCAACTCCCAGAATTCCTGAGCCAGCACAGCACAGCTGGCTCAGGAATTCTGGGAGTTGAAGCCCACAAAGTCATAAAAGAGTCAAGGCTGCCTACCCCTGGTCTAGTGGTTAAGACACCAGGCTACAAAGCGGAAGACAGTGAGTTCAAGTTCCACCTTAGCCATGAAAACCAGCTGGGTATCTTCAGGCAAGTCACTGTCAGTCCAACCCACCTCATATGGTTGTTCTTGTGAAGAAAAATAGGAGGAGGAACGTGTGTTGAATATGTTCGTCACCTTAATTTATTTTTAAAAATAATAAAGGCAGGGAAAGAAGGGAGGAAGAGAGGGAGAGAGAGAGAGAGAAAGCAATCTTTCAAATTTAATTGATAAACTCAATGCATTGCCACCACAAGAAGAACATCTATTGTCAGACACTTATCAGGCTACGAGATAGCAAACTTAATCATATTGTTTTCATGGATTCACATTTACTTCCTTTAGGGCTTTATTAGTTCCATTGTGACGTACAGAGTTTTTTTTCCCCTTACATCTAAAAATAAAACAGATGTGTTGTGATTTTTATTGTAAAAAAGATTATAAGTGAACCAACAAAGAAATAAAAAAAACTTTTGTTTTATGTTACCTACTTACAAAAGTAGTATTTATAAATTAGATAATTTATAAGTTACACTAATAATTTATACACAAGATTCCCTAGGATGTGGAGATCATTTGCATCTTCAGTCTGGTGCTGACAGAACTTTAACTAATTTGATATTGTTTCCCGACACTGATGGCTAGCACTCATTAATGACCACACAGGAAAATACTTCTGTCATCTTGTCCTTTCAAAGAAATGTGTGTTTCCCTTTACTGCCAAGAAAAGTAAATGGTTATTTTACTAATTATTCGGAGAGGCATTATAATAAGAGTTCACTATCAACTTCCAGGACACTACCCATTAACTAGCAAGGCAGTTCTACAGTTATACTACGTTGGCAGATCCATTGCTTCTACATTGATAGAAAATCTGCCGTATTCAATGTGCAACCATGTATACAGGTAGTCCTCAATTTACAACTGTTCTTTTAGTAACAATTCTTACAATCTGTCTTCACACTTACGCTCGCTGCAGCATCTCCATGGTTATATGATCAAAATTTGGGCACTTGTCAACAGCACGTGTTTATAATGGTTGCCGTGTTTTGGGGCCATGTCATAACCATTGTGATCTTCTCAGCTGGTGTCTGACAAGCAAAGTTAATGGGGGAAGCCAGATTTGTTTAACGACTGCTTGATTCACTTAGCTGCAGATTTTCACAATATGGGGGGGGAGGGGGAAAGACCCCGTGACTCACTTAACTGCCTTGCTCAGCAACAGCAATTCTGGTCCCAACTGAGGTTGAAAATCCTACCCGTAAAACAAGCTTTCTAGTATATAATCTCTGCTTGACCAGCAAGGCAGCTGCAACCAGTGGCAGGATATCCTCTATCCAGTTTTGGTCAACCTAGTGAATTTGGATTTTAAAAACTGATTTTCCCCCATTCTGATTTTAGAAAAAGTCAATCTACCTGTATCACAAAAACTCTGGGATGTGTTTTGAACAATCTCAACATTTTGAACAATCTCAACCTAAGTAAATCCGTATATGTTTCTAGCTACCTGGTGTGAATTCTGTATCTGACTTATAAGTCCTGTCAGCAATCTTTGATGACTGAAATTAAATTAAGACTGAGTTTCCAAGCTAATTAGGCAATCATGCTAAAGTCAAGCATCTTTGGATACTTTCCCTACCAGTGAAATTGCTTTTCCTTTTGCTTCCTTTTTTTAAAAAAAAAACTAATTCTGCAATTGCATTCTTCCAAGAAATCATCAACCAAAAGTTTGATCACTTTTGCTTAAGTTGCTTTCCAACTTAAGTGAGCAAAGGTCTCCAAATAAGGTACTAAATCTCCAAGCCAATTCACATGGGTCTTGAATGCTTTTCAAAAGCATTCCCATCTATACTTTGTGATTGTTTTTAATTAGGTGCCATCAAATCAGTACCAACTCTTAGTGACACAAATTCTTCAGGACAATGTACCTTAACCAATTCCTTCAAGTCTTCCAATAGTACACCTATAATGGATATAATTGAATAGAATTAAATTCATTCACTAATCTGCTGGTTATCCACATCCCTTTTCTTCCACCTTGCCAGGATTATGTATTTCACAAAAGAGGTGGTTATTTGCACAATGTGTCCAAATATGATAATTTCAGCCTGTGCATTTATGCCTCGAGTAAGAACTCTGCAATGATTTGTTCACTGATTTTCTTCACTTATCATGGTATTCCCAGGAATCCTTTCCAAAACCAAGTTGAAAAATGTCAATCACAGTTTGAAGAACCTCTTAGTCAAACTCCAACTTTTGCTTACAGAGTATCACAAGGAATCACTGCTTGCATGATGCTAGTCATTGTGGGTATAAATATCTTCTCACATGAAAGATTCAAGTCAAGCTAAAGGGAAAAGACAAACCCAACAGGTTTCGACAATATGAACCTAAGTTTATATCCATCACTTTCAAGAACATCAATAATTGCTATAAGGGCCCGTAATCTGGTACAGTATCACTTATCTGGCCCTATTATTTTACCTTGCCTACACATGTGGTTTTCTTGGTAACAGTACAATGTTAAATGACACCTTTAAATATGCATATCAATCTATTCCACGTTTTGCTGCTGATCAATGCAGGGGCCTGCTTGTTTTAGCTGAGAAGATGGAATGACCTTCACACCTTGAGTGACCCTGTTGGGATAAGGCAGCCCAGCAGGAATTGAAGGTGTATGGTGCATTATTACACTAATGCAAACTGAATACTATCTCAGTTTGAACTCAAATAGTTTGACAATCAATCAAGAACAACTGATGTTTCAGTTGAAAGAAATGTTAAGTTATATCTTTAACTTGAGATCAAGGGGAATGATACCTTATTCATTATAGGTTGAGGTTTACCTAACAACTCAGTGTCTACTTACTGGCCTTTATCCGTAATTGGATAGATCCATAATTGATTCCCAAATAACCATCCAGAACACTGATTACTTTACCTGAATTAAATACAAAAAGAGATAGGTGCCTTCTGGGTACTGAAATCATTGTACCTAATTTTCAAGTGGTTTTTTTTTTTTACTACTTTCATATAAATGTAAAATAGACAAATAAAAGAGCTCTGTAATTCAATATGTTCTGTAGAATACCACAACACAAATTATCAAGGTCAAAAATTAGTCCCCAGAACTACCTTTTGGAAATAGGCCCTGCTGAAAAAGAATGACTCCAAATTTGACCTCCCACAAAAGGATAATGTCGCCAATAATGCGAAAGGACTTCAGGAGACCATATATATATTTCTTATTTCTTTCCTATCCCTCACAGAATTCTCATCATTCTAATATGGATGTAGGACAAAGAAGCTTGCAAATCAGGATCTATATCTATTGGGTATACTGAATCATCAGCGGTGTATCCCCCTCTTCCTTCTCTCCCTTTCTTCTCAAGTGTTGAAAATTTCCAACAATTTTTTTCAGATGCTTATACACGAACAGTAATTTTTATTTCTTCATTACCCTGAGGCTAAACTGTTCTAATGATTCTATGGGAGGTCGACCTAGCATTGAATACAATTCCCCATCTCTTGCCATGGTAATGACAATTGAGAGTCGTTAAATTCATTCTTCCTAGCATGACCCTAGGCGGTGAATTCAATCTTTAATTTCCTAAATTACTTTGAGTTTATGTAGAAATCCATTTTCCCTTTGATACACTTAACATTAACCAAAATATTAACTAATTATATACAAATGTCACAATCAACCAAAGATAAATTCCATATGAAGGTGGACAAAGCTACAGAGTCCTGGCTTAATGGAGAAAAATGGCAGAAAAAGTTCTATGCTCCATTCTGTTTTTCCCACTTCACTGTACTTGTTGTTGTTAGTTGCGAAGTCGTGTCCGACCCATCACGACCCTATGGACAACGTTCCTCCAGGCCTTCCTGTCCTCTACCATCTTCTGGAGTCCATTTAAGCTCACGCCTTCTGCTTCAGTGACTCCATCCAGCCACCTCATTCTCTGTCATCCCCTTCTTCTATTGCCCTCAATCTTTCCCAGCATTAGGCCCTTCTCCAGTGAATCCTTCCTTCTCATTAGGTGGCCAAAGCAGTTTGGCATAGCAGTTTCAATTAATTGGATTCATTTTTTAACACAATCAAAAATGTGAACCAAAGCAAATTCTGAACAATGAACCATCAATTCATCCAGACACCATTGTGAACAAATAACATATCAAGACATCTACAAAAGCACTAACCATAGTTTATGAGTTTGTTAGAACATCCAACTCCAGAGTTATGAAATCTGGCAGATAAATATCAGCATTTGGGTGTGGTTTAATTATACCGATTTTATACTTGAAATTTCCAAGTTGTTACAATTAATAGTTTATCTTTAAAAAATAGAAAAGGATGAAAAGTCTCTATTTTGTGCCAAAAGATGAGGTAGTTTGATCAAAGACCAGATTAATGGTCATACTTAAATGAAAAAAGTAGAAGAAACTAAACAAGATTCAATTGCCAGATGAAGAGTATGAATGATGTAGTAAGGCTCTTCTACTACAGAAAATTTTTCTTTCCTTATCCACCGTGCTTTATATCAAGTATCTCTTCAGTAAAGAGATGCCTGGCTACAGGTAGTCCTTGACTTACTACCATGATGGAGCCTGGAATTTCCATTGTAAGTCATGATGGTCACAGGTTGGGGCACCCATGTGACCAACCCCATTTTATGATCTTTTTTGCAATGGTTGCAAAAAACGCCTTGGTCATTAAATGCACACTGTGGTCATTAAGTGAATGCTACAAGTCAATGCATTCCTATAGATTTTTTTTGCTGGAAACTGGCTGAAAAGGTCAATTTCCAACAAAACAGATTTTTTTAAAAAAAAATCATACATCAGTCACATGACCATGGAATACTGCAACTGACTTTAAATGGTGACCTGATTGCCAAACACCCAAAATGCAGTCATGTGATTGCAAGGGTATGTGTCCCACCACTGGAACTCTGAAACTGAGTCATAAGTACCTTTTGAGGGGTCTGTTGTAACTTTAAATAATCACTAAGTGACTGTAAGTAAGGACTACAAGTATTTGCTAGGGAATATGACTCTAAAGACATTTTTTTGTTATTACAAAGGAAATCAATTATGGTGTAATATTATTCAGTACAATGTAATGCAATGTAATTATTGCTACAATATGGTGAATTATCATCTTCCTTTCCATGTTTCTTTCAGAACTTTTAATCACGAAATACATTAAAGCAGGGATGTCAAACTGCTGGCCTGCAGACCAGTTGCATCATATGGAGGCTGCGCCCATCCCAGCTCCGGCAATGTAAACAAAAGTCACGATACGTCACGACACGTCACATTACGCAGCAGGTTTGACACCCGTGCATTAAAGCTTCTGAAAATAATGCAGATTATTGTAGATTTTTCAAGAATACTGCAGAACTTTTTTTTCATCTACAAATGCTTTAAACAACTCTGAGAACACTATGAATCTAGTACATCTTGATTTCAGCAAAGCACTTGATAAAGACCTTTCTGTTACTCAGTTCAAAAGCAGGACAGCGTGCCTATTATGTGGATCTATAGCTGGCATAAAACATCTAAGATTTCTCATCAAAATATAGGGAGATATCACCTGGGCAGTTGCAGATTTCAACCTTGGTCCTAATAGTCTGTAACATTCATATTAATAATCAGGATGATTGAGAGAAACCCTATCAGTTGTTTAGCATTCAAAACTGCACGACAAACTTAATATTCTACAATAGGGTAAGACACGTTGTCTACAATTCCAGAGGGAATGACATGGAATAACAAATTCAAGCTAGGAATGCAGATTCTGACTGTTAGGGAAAATATTTCTAACAGTAAGATCTGTGTGAAAGTGCTAACAATGATGGTCTGTCCTTCATTTGATGACTAGCTGTCATAAAGTCAGATAAGAGGAAAGATATGTGATTTAGCTATAAAAATGTGAGAAGGATTTTGGAACTAAAAATGATCACAAACTGAATTATTAACTTGTATTAATACCATACTCTGCATAAAAAGATAAATGTGATTTTAGCCTGCATTACTAGAAGCACAGTTCCTTTTCCTTCTAAATTATAGTTAGTCCTTGACTTATGACCCCAATGAACCCAACATTTCTGTTACTAAGCGAGTTTTGTCCCATTTTACGCCCTTTCATGCCACAGTAGCTAAATGAATTGCTGCAGTTGTTAAGTTAGTAACATGCTATTAAATGGCTTCCCCTTGACTTTGCTTGTGAAAAGGTTGCAAAAGTTGATCACATGACTCTGGAACACTACAAGCGTCATAAATATGAGTCAGTTACCAAGTATCTAAATTTTGATCACATGACCATGGAGATGCTGCAGTGGTCATTAGTGTGAAGAATGATTGTAAGTCACTGTCAGAGCGTGCAGTCTTATTGCGCGAGATAACCCAGGAATAAACACAATAAACAGTGGTCTATAGTAAATGGTGGTTTATCTTACGCTATCTACAATATCATACACCAGGAACAATATACATACACCTGCTAATATAGCAGAATCCAACAAACCATAGTTGCAACAGGAAGAGAGAGAACACAGCAGCAAAGCCTTTCCTTTATACAAAGGCTCTTAAAGAGACTACAGACCCTGCTGAGTAATTCCCATCATTACATCTTATATCTTACATTACATAAACTGGTTAGCTGTTAAATTAATACCTTGACAGTCATTTTTTTCAGTGTCGTGGTCACTAAATGAACTGTTGTAAGTCGAGGGTTACCTGTATTTTTGTTCATCCCACATGTTCAGCAGTGGGGGAATTCCCTCAGTTCCTTCTATTAAACAATGGGCCAGAGAATGGGACCAACAAGCATGTTTCCTCTGTTGCCGCAGTTGTCTTTTGGGATAGCATTCTCCAGTGGTGGCGAACCTATGGCACGGGTGCCAGAGGAGGCATTCGGAGCCCTCTCTGTGGGCACACGTGCTGTTGCCGCAGCCTCGCCTCCCCCCACGACTCCCTCCTCACCAGCAGCCCCCCAGTGGAGAGTCACCCCCAAGTGTGTCCCACATGGAGCAGTGCAGCCAAGGACATAGTAGCCAGGCAGCGTAGACAAGACTCTACTCTCACGCCCCATCATGCACAGTTGATGCTGCGGGGCGTGGGCAGAGGGCGTGGCCACAATGGCACTACTGGGCTGCCCAGGTGATCTGCGGCAGGCCTTGGAGGTGGTGAGTGGCCCTGCGGGCAGGTGGGGTGGGGGACAGGGTGGGGGTGGAGCAGGGGCAAGGTAGGGAGTGGAGCGGGGGAGGAGCCAGGTTTTGGGCACTCAGTCTCTAAAAGGTTCGCCATCACTGGCATTCTTCCTTAGAGTTGGATGGCCTCACTTGTCCCGCTTTTGTAAAATGGTAAGGATCTGACTCTGCCCTTGAATGTTGGGTGTCAATACTAGATGGGGCAAAGTTGTTTGACATGGTAACTATTGGCTTATTTCCTAAGTTTTGCTTCATGTGTCAGTGTTTTTTTTTCTTTTTTAAAAAAGTATTTCTAAATTAAGGTGTTTATTTTATGGTCTGCTAGCCATCTTGAGTTATATCTCAATTGAGTTGCATAAATTTATATAAATTGGGTTATAAAAATATACATAATAAATGAATAATATTTTCCAAATCATCTGAATCAATAATTTTTCTATTCTGCATTGCTCAAATATTACTCAAGTATTATGCTTAGATTTGGGCATCATACTCTTATAAATATTTAGGCAAAATGGAACAGATACCAAGAACAATAATGATGATCGGTGAGGACTTCCGGTGGCTGCTTCAGCGTTGTACAGCCTCTTCCAGAGGCTCCGAGCTCCGAGGCTTGTAAAGCCATGAAAACAGCGAATATCAGCTGTTTTTTGCAGCGGAAAAACCCCTCCTTGGTCGGAGAAGGGGTGAAGAGCTGCGAGCGGGGGTTGAGTTCCTCTGAAAACCCCCTGAAAAAGCTTTCAGGGGGTAACAGAGAGAGCTCCCCAGGCGCTCGTAAAAGCTCCAGCCCGGAGCTGCTTCTGTCTGCGGACGGTACCAGACGCAGTGACCAGCCTCCGCTCGAGAAAAACTTTTAAAAGAGACACAGAGACAGGCGGATTGAACACAGAAGCTTAAAATGCAAGTATTTTCTATATTTTACTTCTGATCGATTATTTTCACAATCAACAAAATGTATCCAAGATGGCGATCACCTTCACTCTAAAGAGAAAGTGACCGGAAGAGAAAGTGGAAAGTGAAACTGCAAAGCGAGAGCGAGCGCTAGAAGACAGATTAGACGCATATATTGAAAACTTTACAAAGTATACCTAAGGAAGACCAAAAGAGGATACATATTGGCAATATAGGTGTAAGGATTTTTCCTCTGCATAAAGAAGCTTTGCTAACAGTGGACTGAAGGTAGAATGGCCACCAGACAATCAAAAATAGTTCCCTCAAAGGTGGCAGCATCCTCCCCAGCCCAGCCCCTTAAAATACCAGTAAATAATTCACCTTCCCCCCATCTTCCTCCATATCTACAGAGTCCCAGACCCCCCTGTCTACTCAAGCCTCTCCAGAAATGGATATTGTGAAAGATTTAAAGGCTGCATTGTCAGCAATGTATGAAAATCTAGAGAAGAAACTTGAAGTAATAAAGGACAATTCTGAGAAAAGGATGGAAAAACTGGAGAAAAAACTGGAGAGCAAGATGGAGGAAGTGGAGAAGAAGATTGAGGAACTGGATAAGAAGATGGAGAGACAAGGCAAAGAACTAGAGAAGAGGATGAAGGAACAAAACAAAGAATTAGAGAAGAAGATGGAGGAACAAAGCAAAGCTGTTACTGAAGATTTAGATCAAATCAAAGAAGCAATGCAGACGCACAATAAGAAAATGAGAGAAGATATTGGGGAAACTTTTAAGGGGGTCTGGGAGGGAGTTGAAGAAAAGATGGATGAGGTTGAGAGACAAGTAGAGGGACAACTTGCTGAGATGAAAAGTGAAGTGCAGGACCACTCACTTATGATGCAATATCGCCAGATGATGACAGCAATTAGGTTCAGGGGACTGAGAAAAGTGTCAAATGAGAAGCAAGAAGATTTGAAAAGAATTTTTGAAGAAGCCCTGGGAAAATTTCTAGAAGATGATGTTAAAAATGTCTCTTGGCAAATTGACAGAATCCACAGAGTTAACTCATGGATCGCAAGACAAAGAAATATACCTAGAGATGTGGTTATCTATTTTGTAACAAGGGGATTCTGAGATCTTATTCTTACAACATCCTATAATAATGATGATCGGTGACTAGGAACACATTTTTTTAAGAGAGTATTAAGTATACAGATGATAGAAAGGGTGTACAATAATAGGATTATTCAAGGACATGAAAGAATGTTTTACAGAAGAAAACTAATACTCCAGAGCCAGGATACAGAATAATTTTTTTAAATTACAAAATGCAGATTTCACTTAGTATTAGGGACCTAATAATAATATCAAAGGAGATGGTGGACTGGATATGTTCAAACTGAAGCAAGGTATTGGCTGCAATGGCCTAAATGGCCTAACCCAATTACATATTTTTGACTTGCTTGCATAGCACTTAATATGCTATTGGTGATGAGCTGAGCATCTTTTGGAATACTGATAGTATTTGTAATGTGTCTTCCAGATGTTTAGGAAAAGAAAATCTGAAGCTGCAAAACCTGTAAAAAGGATGAACATGGATAACCATGGCATAATGAAAGAGGAAATAAATCAACTGTGCATTGCTATCTTAGGAATCAGCAAATTGAAATAAGCTGGAGTTAGAAACTTTCTGTCCTTTCACAGGCCAGAGGAATATTGCAAAAAGCTGTTATGTTGGATTCGGTAAATACAGGATGTAGTAGGCAGGACATATGTGCAAATGCATAGACACCAAAATAAAGTCCCAGTCCTTAGAGAGTTTGGCTGCAAAAAAATTCCAAATAGCCAAAGTCCAAAGAGGGAGAGCAGAAGCCCAATCAGGTCATGGTCCAGAAGTCATCGGCTGTCTGAATTCCAAGGACAGACTTTCCACAAGCAACACGTTCAGAAGGCAAATGTACAGAATCCCAGCAACAGAAGTGCTCGTTCCCAATGGAGAGCTACTGAGCAGTGACAGTTCTTAAATGGACATTGCACCAAATCCTGGCAATCTAGAGGGGGAATGTCCTTGCCATGCAAGAAGATTTGCAGATCTCCCCTGTTTTGCACTCAGCCCTAAACTAGAGGAGGTCCTATATCCAATTTCTTATCTTATGTTGCCTCCAGCTGACTTAAATGTTCCTTGGCTAGCTTGCTCTATCTCATAATCTTCTGAGTTTGAACTGGCCATTACAGTTTCAGGCAGAAAATCCTACTTTAATACTTGGGAAACAAAAAACGAAGAAGGAATTGCTTGACAGTCAGAAAGAACATGGCAAGGACAATATCTAGGCATAATTCAATGACTGAATAATATCAAATAGACTTCACAGGCAATTGCTTTGTATGGCAATTATACAACTTTATGATCTAGCCACTGATAAAGAAGAAGAGGAAATTGATAGGACAAGTAAGATGTGCTGCTTCAGGCTGAAAATTGTAAATATTAAAGAGGAAAACAAAGACTGCATAGTGCAGAAAACTGAAATAAAACAGGAGAATTATTTACCAATTTTGTCGGTCCAATGATTTCTTCATGGCTAAAATAATCTTCATATAATCAAAATGACATGGATATCATCAGATGGATTACACAGATATCAGTGTTATATTATTGATTCAAGCAGATGGAAGAGCTTTATTATAATCGCAAAGATATGGCCACAGGTTTAAAATGTAATAATAACAACAACAACCAGTTTTGGTCACCACGATGTAAAAAAGATGTTAAGACTCTAGAAAGAGTACAGAGAAGAGCAACAAAGATGATTAGGGAACTGGAGGCTGAAACATATAAGGAACGGTTGCTGGAATTGGGTATGTCTAGTTTAACGAAGAGAAGGACAAAGGGGGACATGACAGCAGTGTTCCAGTATCTCAGGGGCTGCCACAAAGAAGAGGGAGTCAAGCTATTTTCCAAAGTGCCTGAAGGCAGGACAAGGAGCAACGGGTGGAAACTAACCAAAGAGAGAAGCGACCTAGAACTAAGGAGAAACTTCCTGACAGTTAGAACAATTAACCAGTGGAACAACCTGCCTCCAGAAGCGGTGAATGCTCCAACACTGGAAGTTTTTAAGAAGATACTGGACAGCCATTTGTCTGAAATGGTATAAGGTTTCCTGCCTGAGCAAGGGGTTGGACTAGATGACTTCCAAGGTCCCTTCCAACTTTAATAATAATAATAATAATAATAATAATAATAATAATAATAATAATAATAATAATAATGATAATAATAATAATAATAAACAACTTTATTGTCACTTTGAATGCACACCATTGCATAAGCTCTCAAAGGGTCACCACCTCCAATATACACTCCTTGTTCTTGGCCAGCTCAAGTTTCAGAACGTCCATTTTGGTCTCTAAGTTGCAAACGATGACAAAAAGGACAGATGGAAATGGAGTTCCATGTAGATTAGCCCTCAAATTAGCTTGTATTCCTGCATGACAATCTCGCATCCTTTCCTTTTTCTGATCGTGTCTCTTCTACCTTTTCCTTAAAGGGAAATAGATTGTGAACTGAATGTTTCAAGTCCAACTAAAGCAAAAGAAGGCAATCAACTACTTTCCATAATATGATCTTGTACATCTAGCCATCATTTTCAATGAGAATATAAAGAACTAGTTTTAAAGAAGCAAAGATACTGTGATTTAAAGAAGTTCTTAGGGATGAATGTGAAGACATTGCCAAAGACAAAAAAACAGCAAACTGGATGTCACAAAAACCCTACAAAACACCAAGAAGTGAAGCCAAATATAAGAAAGACTTCAGACAACTATCAGAAGAGACAAATAGAATTTATTTATTTATTTCTTAAATTTCTATACCGCCCCTCTCCCGTAGGACTCGGGGCGGTTTACAGCCCAATTAAAACAGATAATAATAATAAATATTTAAAAATAAATTAAATTAATACATGGCTGTATTAATTAACTTCAGGATCTGTATAGATACTGAAGATGGAAACAAACATGGAAAATAAGGGAAGTCTTCCCCCCCAAAAAAAAATCTCTAAATTTTAAAGCAGATTCCAATCTTGAACTGGTATGCTAAACGCAACTAAGGATCATAATTTATTCAAAGAAGAACAAAAAAAGTTGGAAGGAATATATTGAAATTCTGTACCATAAAACACCAACATCTAAGATACCTCAAAGATGTTCCCTAGGTATAATAACTTTGAATAGGAAAAGATATTAGATAGCACGCTAGTCATTACTACATCTGAAGGTTAGGAATTGATAGAATATCTGCAGAAATATGACAAGGAAAAGAAGAATCAGTAAAGATTTTAATCAAACTATGGCAGCAATCAGAACAACAATAATAAAGTAAAGGAAGAAATCAGTATATATCTATACCAAAGGGAGACTTAACAAAGACTTTACAAACGATCAATGAACAAGACACATTATTGGTGATGCATGCGGAATAATTGAGAAAAAAAAACCACCAAAAAAAGAGAAGCCAATACATGCTTCATTGACTATAGAAAGGCCCCTGATTGTATTAACCATGTTAAACTCTGGGAAGACGAAAGGAAAATGTGAATCTCAGAACATCTCAAGAATTGTCATGCAAAATCTATGCACAGGACAGTAAGCCATAGTCTAGGCAGAATATGGTGAAACAAACTGGCTCAAGTAGGCAAAGCACTCTGATGATACCAAATACCAAACCAACAGATGACCTCACCCAAGGGCTCCATGTAGATGTTAAACAGGAGGAGAAAGATAGCATTAAATATACCCCTATAAAAGGGACCTTGAGAATTGCTTTTCCATCCCTGCTAGTACAAACCAGCCATTTTATAAAGTAGTTTCTCCAATTCTCAACACCTAAATCCAATCCAGAAGGGAGTTGAAGACTGCTGAAAAATCAAGGAGTGCTTGGATGGATGCATCACCTCCATCTTGGTTTCACAATCATCAACAAGTACAACCAAAAGGTTTTCCCACTATTGAAATCTGATTTGAAACCAATGATATAATCTGCTTTCCCCAGGGTTCTCTGCAACTGCTGACTAATCAGTTTCAACAATCATTCCCCAAAAAGGAACATGGAGACAGGAGTAGTTATCTAAACTTGTGGGGGCCCTTCTTGAAGAGGGGACACATCAGCACTTCTTTCAAGGTGAAAGACACCACTCCCCCCCTCAATGAAGATAAGACTTCAGCATGGACTCAAGTACTCAACGACCCAGGAGGTACCTGAGTCAAAAAACAGATAGCAGAACTAACAGTGCAAAGAAATATGTCCACTTCCTCAGGTGCCACCAATTAAAATATGTCCACTTCCTCAGGTGCCACCAATTAAAATATGTCCACTTCCTCAGGTGCCACCAATTAAAACTTATATCAAACCACAAGACTTAGCCTCAGGAGCCTCAACTGCCCAATTGAAGTCCAGATCAGAAAACATTGGATTTACAGTATCTACCTTAAAAGATAGAGGCAAAATAAAAACCCTTCAAATGATCTGATGCCCATTCCTCCCCAACAGGAACTGGGTCACCATAAAAGAGGCTACTAAATGACTATTGGGGCACAGATATACTGATGTTCTGCTGCTAATATTGCCATGAGGTAAAGCCCAAATATGGGCGCTTACCTATGCTTGGTTAAACTCAAGTCAGGTATTCCTCCAATGCTGCTCCAGTCATGTCTTCTAGTGTTTCATCTCCTGGAGCTCCTCAGTGAACCAAGGTACATCCCACAGTTGTCACACCGGGAAAGGCTACATAGGAGCAATATGGTCTAATAACAATATAAATAAATAAATGGCCTAAGGCCCCACCCAACCAGCCACCAATTCCATGCAATAAGTAAGGCCTTGACAAACCACCCATCAGAGCATCAGAGAAGGTCCAAGATCCTTCTGGAATTGCACTAGGTCCATCAGTTGAACAGGCTCTACTTCTCTAATAAAAAAGTGATAAGTAAGAAATAACACATTACACTTCACAATCCCAATACCCTGGCTGAATAGCTAATTAAAACTCAGTCAAGTTGAAACTGAAGCTGCCCAGTTTATGACTTGGTCACTAACCATCTTTCTTTGTTTTCTGAAACTATATTTTTTCTGTGCAGTTTTATATTGTTTGGTTTTACCTTGCTTATACTATATTCTTAACAATTAGACCAAAGCTGACCATACTAGATCAAACAAGGCACTCTAGACCACAGATCATCTCTTCACAATTATAATTATAATGTTCAAACTTGGCTGATTTACATGCTAACCAACCAACTTCTTTTAACATAGCTGTGATGCACATTATTTTACTTTGATTCTTAGATATACTGGCATCTTTTACCGCCTCAAAGAGCCCCTTCTTTTTCATGCTACACTCATCTGTGACTTTAACCCAGATAACTTGTAATAACACATATATGTTTCTTCAGTCAAAACTGAATATTTCTACTAGAAAAAGACTTAATTCCATTCAGGAACTTAGAAATCATAATGTATAGAGCAGACATGTCAAACACAAGGCCCGAGGGCCGGATGCGGCCTGCGAAATGGTTCATGTGGCCCACGAAGCCATCCTGGAAACAGTGATGGAATGGCCCCCTCTGCCTTGGCCCTGGCTCTGGCCCAAGCCAACTGGGAGCCAATGTACAATTTTGTGGTGGCCATCTATGCTGAAACACATTCAGTTTTAGCTCCATAAGCCCCCCCCCTGCATGGCCTGAGAGGAACAGTGAGGCTCCTCCAGTGGATCATGCCTTGGCACTTGCCCTGGTCCAACCCCCTTCTGCCAGAAACCCTCAGATCTATGCCACTCCTGCTCAGGCCCCCACAGGCACCCTTGACGCGAACTATGTAGAGCTGGCCACGCCCACCTAGTAGGCCACACCCACTCCAGTCACGTCCCACCCAGTAGGCCGCACCCACCCTGACCACACCCACCCAGCCCCCTGAGGGCAACCTCAGTGCTGATGCGGCCCTTAATGAAATTGAGTTTGACACCCCTGATATAGAGACTACAAATTTTAGCAACATCTACTCTGTTATCTTATATATATTATATATTTTATATTTATTCAATTTCTATACCGCCCCTCTCCCGCAGGACTCGGGGCGGTTCACAACCCAATAAAAACATATAAAACAATAAATATTTAAAATTAAATTAAATTAAATAAATACGAGGCTATTACTAAAAACCTGTTAAAAACCCAATTCTAAAACCCGAACAGCCTTGTTTAAAAATTTAAAACCCGAGGAGATCTAGGCCAGGCCGGCTTGATTGAAGAGATGAGTCTTCAACTCTCTTCTGAAGAGATTATGATTTCATTTATACTGAATTGTATGGGGGGGAGAGCTGTGTAATTTCACAGGTTCCAAAATACCATTTAAAAATACTTCACTAATATAATTAAGCTGTGAGAGAAAAGAATACTTTTTTTAACATTTCAATTTTTCACTTGATACAGCATTGTTTTACTGTTCTGAACATTGATGTAGAGAAAAGCTTTAGTATTCTAATGCACTCCTTGCTCAGTTATATGCTTTTAACTATGTCAAAAGTGAATTGTCTAAGATCATTTTATATTACATTTTTTAGAACCAAGTCATTCTTTTGTAATTCAGTTTGTGTTGTTTTCTTTCAGTCAATTATTTAGGTGGCTCCACAAAACAATGTATTATTATAGCTCCTGAGTCATATAGATGCTGTCTTTGTAGGGCCCATTACTTTTTTCTCTCTACGATTGGCATTTTGTGAAAAAAACCAAATACTGCCAGAACTTGCTTAAAAGTTTGCAACTACAAAGCAGCTATTTCTGTTTTAAATATAAGCTCTGGTAAACATTGCTATAAATACATTTGCCACAGATCCCCATTTTATTCAACAGATATAATTTAATAGCTGTAAATTAAATTAGAATAGGATGCCAATACCTCAGGCAAGGTGGCACGACATTTAATTTATACAATTAAACTCAAGGGTGGAGAAGCACAAAACAAACAATGCATACAGGAATCAAGTACTACAATGTGTGTTTTCTTAATTTTCCAGCACCACCTTTAGCTTCTATCAGTTTAAATGCCATGAGCTGAAGACCATTTAAAGCTTTTATTCACAGTCTACATAAACAGTTCCTGCAGTCTATAGTGAAGGAAGTCAAGTGGTAATTTGAGTCATACAAGTTGCTCGACACAGTACAACTATGGCTTCCAGGCAAATAAAAAAAGTAAAAGATTCAGATTTTCAATAAAAGAATGGAGCCTGTATATTTCCTTCTCCCAGCAACTGAGAGAAGCTGTAAAAGGCAGGTGAGTTCTTCAATGCCTTCCTTTCATAAAGATATCTTAGATTCCCTCTCAGATATCATTGCTAGAAAGGAACCACTCATGCTACTATCAACCTTTTAAATTACTTCTACTCGTCACACTGTATGTAATGGAAAGTGAAATGGATGCATATGTGCGTGAATGAAGTGAACACTTCACATTTTTTCCAATATGGAACCAGGAAAAGAAGGCTGTTTTAGTGGGGAACAGGAAACAGGATTTAGGGAGTCTTTTGCTGCTCAAGGAAGGTGTGAAGACCCAAGTAGAGGTAGTTACGAATGTTGCTGAGATGATTTAAGCTGGACAATGAGCAATGTCACTGACAGTGGTAAAACCAAAAGCTGATAGGATCCACAGTTCAGGAGCTGGTTTGGAAACCTAGGGTCAGACAGGAGCCTCAGGTGGTGCCTGAGACCAAAGTGAATATAATTTGGCTTGTTAAACTGCTAATAGACAGTATAATAGTATGTGAGAAGGACCTTGAGAAACATGGTGAAGAGATGCCTAGGAAATGGTCAGAAAAGGGAGGGCATAGCATGCAGCAGCATGATGGGCAGAGGAAAGCTCAGAAGGGACCCTCTTCTCACCTCTCAGACTATAAAAGAAACTGTGGAGGATTGTACTTTCAGGCTTGCAAGATTCTGTTAATGTAGGATTTCCGGTTTTGCGTGGTAGCAATCGGTCACGGACTAGTGGATTCTCCGCACCTCCACGGCTAATTTTGCCCTGCCTGGGGACCCTAAATGGGTTTAAGTCATCCCGGAGAGGTGACAAAGAAGGGTGCTCCAGCGATTCTGGAATGGCAGCAGCCGTTCCATTCGACTTGGGGAAAGCCTTCTAACCCGACAGGAGAAAGGCTGGTCGTATTGCATCAACCAGTCCAAGCTACTTGCAACCAAGGTCCAAAAGCACTAACCAGCACAATTGTGAACAGTATGCTTGAAACTGGGTGAGAAATTTGATCTTCTCTTTTCACTTTTACATTTAATTTCCTGGAAAAGATCTCCAAGAAGCACAATATCTCCGAAAGGGAAGGAGGGGGATTTCTGCCCCACCTTATACTAACGGAAGCGGTGAATTAATCTTTTTATGGAGGATCAAAATATACGGAAGTGAAATAAATATAAAACCTGAAACTTAAAACTTAAATCTGGATAAATCTAAAATTGTTTTAATGGTTAAGACTCTCATTTCAAAGATAATTGTTCATTTTGGAAATTGAAAAACAAATAGTTGCTGATACCTAGTGGCAGATAAAGTCTATGACAGCTATGACTTTAATATAAGACTTGGCAAAATCTGGGAAAAGCTAATCTGTGTCTGTGACTTTCAAAGCTTTAACAACAAAGAACAGCTTTGAAAAAAATAAAAGACAATAATCTGGACTGTAAATAAAGAGAGAATTATAAATTTTAGGAAAAAATCTTTTTTGAACTATTTGAATAACAAATATCTATCTAATTGGGACTCTAAAGCTATTTACAGAGAAAAGAAAGGAAGAGGAAAACTCAAATTCTTGGCTATCATGGATCAGAGACATGTAGAGAGAATATATCAAGAAAACATAAATATGTCACAGGAGGAGATATATAGTATACAGCAACTAATTCAAACAACAATGACTTTAAACTACAAAGAAATCCAAAACAAATTTGAAAATATAAATCAGTCTATTTCCAAGTTAACTCTACAACAAAAAAAATTCCCAGAAAACAACAACAGAGAAGGAGCAGATAAAACATATAAATGGATATAGAATTGAAAATAGAGACTTAAAGATGGAACTTAACAAAACAAGGAAACATGATTTAATCCTAGTGGAAAAAATTTCAGAAGAATTGGAAAAAACAACTTATCTCTTAAGACTACAAAATAAATCTGAGGAGAAGAAAACAGACCGGATAAAATGGACTGTAGAGATGTCAGGAATATTGGAAAGAAAGGAAATGATAAGAGAAGCAGAGAGAAAGAAAAAGAAAAAGATGTTCAACAAACAAGGAAAGACAGAAGACCCATACAAAGACACTTCTCCTGATTTATTTTTTATATCTACAGCAACATTTACGAACATACGGAAAAACTTTTTGATTCAGCAAAATACATTGATTAAGAAAGACACAAAATACATTGATTAAGAAAAAGACTAATGTGGAAACTAAGAAAATAGATGATGGGACTTACCAGAGAGAATACTTAAAAAAGAAACATTTGTTTGAATATGGTTAAAGGAATAGAAATGTTTTGGAATATATATGTCACTCTAAGAGGGATGAATTCTCTAAATATAATATAGTATGATTTTTTTCCCCTTTTTTGTTCTCTTTCTTGATATGAGTAATATAAAAAAGTAGAAATGACTTAGATAAAGGAAATGTTTTAGATATTTAAATGTGATTGAATTTAAAAAAATTATAATGGATAAAAATGTTTTGAATAAGAGTTAAAGGAGTAGATGACTAGATATATTAAATGGAATGTTTAAAGGTTAAACATATTTTTAATTATGGTTAAAAAGAATAAGAAATTTAGGAAATAAATACATATTAGCTTAGGAGGGATATATATTTTAAGTAGTATGTTATTTTTTATGCTTCTTTACTCTTGCTCTTCTTTCTTTTTTTCTTGTGTTTTATCTATTTTTTAAGAAATGTAAAAGTGTGAGATGGTTCATTTGGAAAAATAGAGTTAAATTCTTAAATGTAATTAATTTTTGAGAAAATCTTAACCAGTAGGAATACCTAGAATTTGGTGTGAGAAACAAATTAAAATATGGATTGTAACAGGATCTATGATAAGGCAACCAGAATGATTGGATAGAAAAGAAATATTATATTGATGTGATTATTATTTTTAGGATTATTGGGAAAAATTATATATTTAATTCTTATCTATCAAAACAATAAGAATATTAATTCAATGTTTGCAAAAGAGGATATTTTGGGAAAAGAGGAAATCAACTAAAACTATTATGTGGATTATGGATTATAGAAATCATTTTTAGTGATTGTTTTACAAATGTAACCCAGACAACACACTGTTCACCAATTATTAAGTGATTTATATATTTTTTTTAAATCAATAAAATATATTACAAAAAAGATTCTGTTAATGTAGCCTTACAATAAAATAGAATTTGCTCAATAATAACAACAATAACAATAATAATAATAAGTTGGAAGGGACCTTAGAGTTCATCTGGCAGGAAACCCTACACCATTTCAAACAAATGTTTGTCCAGTCTCTTTTTAAAAACTTCCAGTGTTGGAGCATTCACAACTTCTGGAGGCAGGTTGTTCTACTGATTAATTGTTCTAATTGTCAGGAAATTTCTCCTTAGTTCTAGGTTGCTTCTCTCTTTGGTAAGTTTCCATCCATTGTTTCTTGTCTTGCCTTCAGGTGCTTTGGAGAATAGCTGGACTCCCTCTTCCTTGTGGCAACCCCTGAGATATTGGAACACTGCTATCATCCCTCGTCCTTCTCTTCATTAACTAGACAGATCTGATTGTGTTTCCTGACTAGTCAACCTGCAAAGGCTGACAGCTATCTTTCATGTCTGAAAATATAAATCTGTTAGGAAAGAGGCTGGATTTTATGTTCTTGCAGAAGTCATCTGCTTGATGAGTCTCAAACTGTTGCATGTGGATTGAGCGATTAAAGAATAATAGGATTAACTGTTGTTAGACTGGATGATCAGAAAAAGTGGCTGTTTCTTCTCTGGGTGAGATACAAAGAGATTGCACTTTATCTCTGATAGATCAGCTGCACATCTGATACTAGAAGGAAGGTCATATGGCAGCATGGCACCAGGTATTATCACTTATTTATGATATCAGCTACACATCCAACTGAACAGTGATACCACTGAGGTCCCATAGCTCAAATTCAAATCTAGCAAGACCAAGTGTATATGGATACAAGAGATTTTCCAAAATCAGTTCTCAAAACACTGCACTTCTCTGGTGGAAGCGGTACAATTTGGGATTTTCCAATGAACAAATGCCAGCTATAGCTAGAAAAATCTTGGTTCAGATGTATATGTGTCTGACTCATTAATTATGCTATTTTCTGGGTTGGGAGATCCTGCTCTTGGTCATACATGTGGCTTATTGGACTGCTGTGATATGTTCTTCATGAGGTCACCTTTGAAGACATTCAGAAACTACAAGTAGTTTAGGATGCTGCAGCATGAGAATCTATGGAACACCTTATTTCGCCCGTGTGATGGAGCCCCACTTCATAAGCTACACTGGTTATCATTTTGATTTCAGGTATACTTCAAGGTGCTGGGTGTAATCTATAGGCTGTTCATCGTTAAAGCCCTAATTACCTATGGGACTGCCTTTTTCAATTATTTCTACCCAGCATGCAAGATCAGGCCTAGTAGGCATGCTCTGGATCCTTTATTAGCTGGCCTTGGACTGAGTGTTTTGTGACTCCACTTATGATACTTATTTTATGCTGTGTAATTGTTCAATTTGCTCCCCAACCAGAGTTATTTTCTTGTTGGATTGTTGTGCTGTTGCTAGATTTCCATTCCATTTCCATTATATCAGTGTACAATGTTCAGTGCTGCTTCAGCAATTGAGGCAGTCAATGAATGAAAAGAAAAAAAATACAGTATGTGTTAACGGAATGTACATGTTTGAGACTAGGACTGTATGACCATACTCAGTTGTCATTATTCCCTTTAAGCTGTGGCTTATTCTCTGCTCCTTTTTACTCCTCCAGATATTCTTGTGCAAAGCCAGTCAAAGAGATTTTTGACTCAGGTTATAACATCTTCCACAACATGTTAACTCTACATTCCGGATTAGTATGTTGATGTAAGAATGTCTCCGATAAGCACAACACTTGAGAATCCATACTGCAAGGAAGGTATGCAGATTTTGTGCTACACAGACCACAAAAAATATGACAATGTACATCACACACCCAATCTATTCATTCATTAGTGCACAGTCATCTTATATTATTATTATTATTATTATTATTATTAGATTTCTATGCCGCCCTATTTCAAGAACTCATATACAATGCCCTTCTACATAAAAAAAGCCTCACATGTATTCAAAGTTGAAGCCATACAGAATATGATGCTATAGTAATGCAGTCCTTTCAGCAGAATGTTTCAGGAACATATAATTAGATTTACTAATGAAAAATTGCCATACATATGGCTGTGAATCTGCTATGACTTACACTGATCATATTTCCTCTAACTAAACTAAGAGACACCTTTTACTATAATAAGTTTAGTGAAGTTTTTCCTTTTTGAAAACTGTTAGAAAATTTCAAGTTCACACAAAAGACAGAGTAACTACAGCTGTAAATCCCTGCAGTTGAAGCATTCAAGTATGCAGTTATTCATTTCCATGTGCAAACTGACTGAAAGGAACAGAGCTCACCACCCCTGTAGAGAGAGAGAGCCATCTTAGTTTATGGTAGCAGAAAATAAGATTCTGACAGTACCTTTTCTGACTAACAAATATTATTAAAGGCCATAGCTTGCATGGGTTGTAACTCCTGAAACTTACATGTTTTAGTAAGACTTGTTAAACAGAAAAATTGCTACATTTTTTATATTCCGCATTTTCTCTGACCACGTCAGTTCAATTAGACATGATTTTAGGTATCCAAGGACATAGACGATTTCCAAAATTTAACTTTTAATATAGAAATAACCTGGCAATGATTCTCTATAAATTCATACCATATGTTTCACTACTATAATACACTACATACACATTAGGTCTGCTCTTCAAATAACTAACTACAAATACAGCTATTAAGCTTCTGGCAACACAAATTACATCTGGATAAAACAAACAGCTTTGCTATCTACCCAAGTACTTCTAATATCAATTCATAGTACCTGATCCTGGCAGGTACTATCATTTCAAACCTGTCTGGGTCCAGACTAGGGGAACACCATCACATAAATGCATTTATGTATGCTATAAGATTGTCAAAAGAAAGTTTATTCTGAGATGCCTCAGAATGCCTGAGACAGAATGATACTCCTCTATGCTGGAATGGTATTGTAGCACCATCTGATAACCTTAGTTCTTTCAGGACTAACTTCTGGCTTATGTTTGTTTTCACATTTCCCTGCTTTTAAATAAGTATGCTAATAAGTTTTATTGCTGCCGTTTTATACTCTGGTTTTAATTGGAGTTCTATCCTTCAAATTATCATGTTAGAACAGAAATTGCTCCAGGCTTTTAAAGCATTTTTGAGAGAGCTAAAGTAAATCTCTGCGGATGCTTTCTGGTTAGGAGCAGATCCCCAAATCATTAAGCTTTCTAGTCACTACCATCCTAAATGCCTCCTCCTTTATCATACAATTTAAACACTGCAGCATTTTAACATTACTATTATTATAAGTGGAGTTGTTCATTTTTTTATTGGCCATGTTCCTGTACTTTTAGCAGAACAGATAAGCAGAAGTAAAGCATATGAATATTTATTTATTTATTTATTTGCTCTTCACTTCTAATCCAGCTCAGATTAGATACCTGTTAAATTCCCATCTAGGAAACTGGTGTTAGGAACAAAGGCATTAGCAATACCATAATCTGAGGGAAAAAACCCTATAATGCTACACTTATTGGCACAATACAATATGACCTAGGCATTTTCTATCTCTGTATAACTCAAAAAAATCAATGTAAAATGTACTTATAGGATTATTGGTAAAGCCTGGAAAGCTGTAACATCCTTGCAATCTCATATAGCTAAATGATGTGATTTATGCAACCCACTGCAAATCACTTTCCAATCTAAACAGACTAACTTGTATATTACTCTCAGAAGTATAATTATAGTAAAAAGGCAGGTGCAACTCCTAAATGTGCATATGGACAATTGGTACTGTATGAAATTTGTGAGCCATATGGACAAGGTGGTACAGCAGGTGAAGACAGTAGTGCTGAGATATAAGACCTGGAAGGATTTTGCATGACGGGATTTAAATCACAACAGCCATTTCAAAACAGCGGATGAACTTTTCCCACCTGGGCATATGTAAAATGGAAAGCAAGATTAAATAGCAGATAGTCTTATCATGGTAGCAAACTTTTTCTATTGATAAAAACAAGAAGGATGATTTGCAGAGAAAAGTATAGAGAAGCGATATTTTCTACAGAAAAACAAAATGTACACTGGATCATTGCTACAATGCATGGAACATAACTAAGATCAGCTCTGACCATAAGGCTAGCAGAACTCATCTTCAAAAATCTGATCACCCACTAGATGATAGGACAAAGTTACAATGTCTTGTATTGCTTTGCTGCTACTGAGCAAAGACCGGATACATTAGCTCTACTGAATATTTGCTATGCTGATTGTGATTAATAGGAATTAGAAAACAAAACCTACCATATAGTCCAATCTTAAATATTGGAAAATAGCCTCCCAATAGATATTATTTCAAATATTGGCCAAAAACAAAAGATGGCTTCCTATGTTGATACTGTTAGTTTTTTTAATTACGTGTCTGTCTCACTCTACTATTAAGGAGCTCATCCAGCCTATTTCAGTTTCCATTACATCCTGATAAATGATTTCAAAATTATAATATGGCTAAACAGAAGCTGTATACTATTCTACTGCACTAAATACCATGTTTACACTACTACACTCTTTCTAGCATATAGGGAAAGCACACAAGCTATTTATGTGCATTTCAGAGATAGCAGAATCACCCACCAATTGACTGTCTCATTTTCTGGGGAAAGAGATTTCAAATCTCTGACCTGCAAAGATCACAGAACTGACAAGTGAAAGAAGGAAAATTAGTTCTCACTTGATAAACTTTATCATCTTCAGAAAAGTCTTCAGTACTTGGAAGAGAAGTAGCAAACTAACTGTAAATATTCTTCTAAGTGAAATATGCATATATGAATCAGTCCTAAGACATAATGTTTTGCTTACTGATTTACAAATAATTTCATTTTTTTCAATACTATACCTTCCCTCCCCATTTTCCTAATTATGTTTTGTTCTGTTTATAGGGAAATTAAATGATATGAAATAAATTTTATCAGCCAGAGTTACAGCTGGCAAAAGACAATAGATTATCTGATAGACCCATATTATTTCTTTGTTTGAAGAGACAAAAGCACACATAGTCCTGTAGTGTTATAAGGAAAACCTATAGAAAAGTAAGCAGATTTTATTATTCTGTTCATCCTTGCCATTCAGATTGTCTCTTTCTTACGTCTTCTACATCCCAACTTGCTCTTAAGTTGTTTGCATTTATTCTGAAAAAGTATAAAGCAGTCTTAGTCTGCTTTATGGATTGTTAAGAATCACTCTCCATTGTTACAATTTTTTCAGTATGATTGATCTCAACCTTTGTATGAAGAGATACAGATGTGGCTGTTTTGTATAATCAAGCTTGGACAGTGGAAAGGGAAGGAAACAATGTTGGACTGGTTTGTTTTAAGAGAAAGACACTCTGATATAGTAATAAGTTTAAAAATGGCACATAGAAAAAAGCATTCCTGTTACACACATATATATGAAGTAAAAATTTAATTAGGCTAAACCATAATAAATGTTTTTAATGTTACTATAGCTAAAACTTAGCACCCACTACATTTTGAAATTAAACAGAATGAGCTATAAATGATACTAACAAGCAAAGTATATGCTATGCAACTATATGATTATTTTCTCTGCAAGATGGATCTCCCATGATGAACATTTTTTACAAAAAGATTTGATGCTTTCCATAGTTTGGGCTGAATATTACTTAAGAGAATGGAACTGTTTTCATTTTGTGCAACCTGGAAAGGAAATTCATAATTCATGCCCTTTTCACAAGGACCTTGGCAATAAAGTAGCAGTAGTTAACCAAACTGACATCACACAATGACACAGACATGTAGTAGATGTAATAAATAAAATCAACTATAAATCTCCAAGATACAAATGAGTAACAGCTACTATCTCTTCTTAGAACTCTGTTTTAACAAAGCATTAAGAAGATCTTGCCTTTGAACATAAAGTGGCAAATGAAATTAAACAGCAATGTATTCACTTATTAACATGTCTGTATACTCTTTTTTCTTACCTATCTAATGAAAAACTTTTGCATGAACTTTTAAAGGCTGTTAATAAATATTTTGAAGGTTGTTCTGTTTATTAACATAATAGGTTTTGGCAAAACATAATATCTTTGAACTGACAGACCACAAAACTCTACAGAACTTAATAGCAAGTTTCATTCAATAATTTATCGGCTAGCTGCATTCATTTCCTGCATCTGATTTTATCCTAATGCTAACTGTTGAATGTTCGTGGAGCTCTATTTTAAAGAAAATATTAAAAAGTAAATAAGAGACATTGAACAAATTGAACAAATCTGAAAGATTATCAACAAAACCCTATCGAACTAATTATATTGGCAAGTACAATTTCTTCCTGTTGTTACTTAAAAGAAAAATTTAAAAAGAAATTAATCATCTTAAAATGGTCACACACAGGCAATATCTTCCTTGACAAAAATATCAAACATGTAAAATAAAACACCACAGAAACACAGTATTAATAAAACACCACAGTAAAAAAAAACCCTCCAATATATTGACAGCATTGAGCATATTTTTTATGTAATGCCTTTTTTTTTTTAGAAAAGAAAAATAGATGCCTCTGGAAGCGTATAAAGTGAAACCTACAAATGACATAGTAACTACAACTGTTAAATGCTAGCAATTGGTCTTTTTCTCTATTTTAAAAAAAAATCCCTCAAAATAAGTTCCTAAGTTTCCTCAAACCAAAGAAACGTGGAAAAAGGCCATCCTGCCAGTGGAAACATTCAAAATCAGAAAGCTCATGCTGAGGTTTGTTGCCGAGGCAGCGAATGGTCTAAAAAGGAACTTCTGCCAACTCAAATACTGTTTGCTTTCACACCCAAGAACAAACCCGTGTGCGTAGCAGAGGCTTCCTCAGAGCTTGGTGCAGCTGGACCAGGCTGAATAAAGGTAACTAATGTCACAGTTACTGTAAATTTGTTCTCATTTCTCTATCAGTAAATCAGATTCAATGGCAACTAGAGTCTGCTTCTCTTCCCTCAAAGACAGACAGACACTCTGTGGCTGTATGCATTTTTTTAAAAGCAAGATTTAAAAAGAAACAGCAGTGAACAACAGAGCTATCACCCATTCCTTCATGAGTAGATTGTTCAGGAAGATCAAGCTAATTCACGTTGGATTTGGGTATCCCAATGTGATGTGTGACTTTCTGAAGCTGGAAATACTGAAGAACTGCAGCCTTCATTATAGCCTTACAAATTAGAGACACCAAACCCTGCCAAAACAGGCATTATTATGGGGAGGGTTCAGCTCTGTGAAAGAACTGGCTCCGTCTGCCATCTCCACCATTTTCTATGGCACAGCAAATCTGAGCCAGAATAGTGACTTTCACTCTACTGAGTGATTAAAGTAAGGTGAAGGAGCTTGCTGCCACAGGAAAAGGCTGCCATGAATAGATATTTTGGAAGTGATTCCTACGCCTGTGAAAATAAACAATACTGAGCTTAAGAAAATGCCATCCATCTAAGTATTTAAGAAATAATACAGAGGCTATACCAGAAAAGCAAAATTAAGATATGAAATGTCACAGAATTATATTTTATTTAGTGTAAGAGGAATATTTTATAATTAGACTATGGTCGCAATCCAATGTAACAGTAGCCTCATCTATTATTTCTCTTGGAAATCAAGAGAAACATAATATAGGCAGGAATGATTGAAAGAATCCTCCATCTAGAGGAAGAAGGAGGGGGAAAAAAACCCTTAAATGTTATCAAATCTTTTTTTCTAGCCAGCTGGCACAACCAGAATCAAACACAGTTAATCATTTTAAGGAAGAATCCTTTTTCAAAGCAGAAAATCACACTATTTATTCCAAAACTCCTACTTGATACTATTTTTTTTTCAGAGTATGAGTGCCTAGCACAACATACTCTTAATGGTATGAAACATAAATATATGTTTATAAAGGAAACCACAAATCCACAGCAACGAGGAATTCTAATCTTTATCTGACTATCCCAGATATATGCTCAAACAAGGTTTCTATACATTTTAAAATACCACCTAGACTGATTACATATGCTCAAGTATAGCCTTGACACGTTAGCAGCTACAGGCTTCCAAGCACTATTTTTTTTTAATTTACAGTTTACATAACCAGATTAAAGCATGTTAAACTAAACATTTAGCAGTAATAATTTCTCCTTCTGAATCATAAAGAACTAGGGGAAAATCCCTATAGTTCTTTGAAAACTATAATTTAGTAATTTAGAAACAATGTTTTCTCCAGTGCTTCTTTAATAACTGTGCTGTGTTGTTTATTTCTTTCATCACTTCCTACCTTGTCTGGTTGCTGGTGAAAACCAGCCAGAAAGCCACAAGCACACACTTCAGCCTCTCGCTTTTTCAGGCCACAATTCTCCAATGTTAGGTTGCTGCCAATGTCCTTGCAAACCAATGTAAAACAGGCCACAAGGTTCACGTTAACTGCAGAGTGTTACTACACTGAACATCTGGTCATGAATGAATGGATTGCCCACTAACACTCTGTACTGGGAAGCTGATGAAAAATTCAACATTTTCCTTGTTGGCACAGTTGTTTTGGAGAATTCTCTAGAGCTTCCTGAATTATATGAAGAAAATTTCACTGCAGCAATCTATATCTGTGAGAACAGCTGGTGTTGAAAGGGATCTGCTGCTCTCTGCGTGCTGGGGGACCTCATGTTGGATCATGATACTTTTGCTACATTTGTCCTTGAAAACTTAGCCCTACCTTTGTGGTAGCAGTTAAGGAAAGTGACAGCAATGGTCCTTAACAGTTGCGTTCAGCACAGCAGGAAGAAGAATAAATAGTAGGAAAAAAAGATCTTGTACAGCTGATGGTCAATTCAGAATTTTATAGGAACTCCTATAATGGTAGAAAAGCTTACCTGGTAGACTTAATTTTTTATAAAGTCCCTGTGATAAGTAGAACAGTATATGTTACATCCTTCAAATATGGTTTTAGTCAGTGTTCTTTTTCCCTAATTTCAATGCCAATATTCAGTCATCTTTATCCTAAGTGAAAATCAGCTTCTCTTTTAAATATTTGAAGAATTACAAGAAAAATATTGCACACCACTGAACATCAGAGCATCTTGAGTACAATCAATCTCTTTATTACATGGAATGCTTTATTAAGTTAAATCACTCAAAAGCTTTGAAAGCAGAACTGCTATTAATTTCATCTGGAATGAA
This sequence comes from Bothrops alternatus, assembly GCA_034064705.1. NCBI lineage: Eukaryota > Metazoa > Chordata > Lepidosauria > Squamata > Viperidae > Bothrops > Bothrops alternatus. The sequence goes on from JARGCV010000007.1 coordinate 564,254, forward strand.
TAACAAGCCACAAAACTGTATTTTAAAAAAGAATTGCTTTCTTGATAGGACAATAAATAAGCCATACACTGTTCTCTCTCTCTCTCTCTCTCTCTCTCTCTCTCTCTCTCTCTCTCTCTCTCTCTCTCTCTCTCTCTCTCTCTCTCTCTCTCTCTCTCTCTCTCTCTCTCTCTCTCTCTCTCTCTCTCTCTCTCTCTTTCTCTCTTCTCTCTCAAAGGAAGTGGTAAACTTAAGTCATGCTAAATTTAGGCTATTATCTATGCAGCATAAATTTCACTTCTGTGTATAAATGCTAACTTGCATATTTCTCCATGGTAACTAAACTATGATTAAAACAACAGTGAAACCAGCCTTCAAAACCACCTGTTTAAGTAGGAACAATCTAATTTACAAAAAAATAATAAAATAAAATTTCAGACATGTCATGGGAATTTAAATCTCATTTTCCCCAATTGAAAGCCTTCATTTCCATGATCTAATTGTAAAATACATGGGTTTGGTTGGAATCATTCTTCTTTTAAAATCATGTAATTTCTTCACATATTGTTAACCTAACAGAAGTAATATGTTACGATTAGAAAGAATAAGACTTTAATAAGCCTTTTCCAAAATTTTGCTCCTTTAAAGGATTAATTTACCTAGAAAATATCTGTTTTTGTAATACGGCAAAAATTAAAGAAATCAAAATCCTATAACTAAAATTCTCATTAATTATGGTAAGACATCTTCAAAGCCTCTCATTTTACTAACATACTCTTGTTTTTTTTTCTAACAAAACAATTGATCACTTTTAGGGAACATATTAAGTAGAGATAGCCACATATGATGTGAACTAGTCTAATTACAGTATTCAAATGTTGAATAGTTTTAGTAGAAATTCTAAATATATATATATGTGTGTGTGTGTGTGTTTAATATCTAATACATGTAATAATAAAATGTATTATCTATGATCTGAAACACACAAATCAATTTATGGTGCATAGCTGCAGTTACCCAATAAAATTTTTAATGGAATATAAAAACTTTATATTTTTTCTGGATCTCATTGTAATTATTTCCATTACTTTATTAAAAAGTTTAAAAGACTTAGCTGCAATACTGTATCATAAAGACTTACAAAATATATTTTAATGTTAAATTTCAAGGATTTATTTTCCTTCATTTACATCACACCATTTCTGCAACAAGAATGTAATATGGCTATAATATTTAGCCAGTCTACCTTTATAATAGCACTAAGAAATATTGTGGGTGAAACTAAGAAACTAATACAGTACACCTCCTGGCAAATGGGAACTTGAACGCTAAACTTGTAGGTCTTCTTTTAATCTAGAAGTACATCAAAGTAGTTGTTGATAGATAGCATATGTGATAATATATCCTGAAAGTGGCACACAGCACTGTTTATAAAAAGTTCTTTTATTATGCCATATATTACTTTAGACGATATACAGTAAATCAATCAGTAGCCAGATTTTAATAAAACTATGATTCCAGAAGGATGTTTGGATTATGTTTCCAAAATAGTGAAACTTTAAACTATGACTTACAACCATTTTCTGAGATCATGGACCTTTTGGGGCAGACAGCAGAGTGCCAATCACAATAATTGCAGTGGAAGAAACCATAATCCACCACTCCTGGCCTTGTTTCTTCAGGGACTTTTAGAACAATTTAATATATTTAATTACTGTAAGCCCACTACCTTTGTACTAATAGCCTGTAGGATGAAGTGTGTAAGCAGTGTAAGTCAAGGTTGCAATCTCTGAAAAACTATCTGCCTCTTTATGGATGTTTGAAATTGCTTCTTTGCCACTGAATATTGTCAGAGCTGATTTATTTAGCATATGGTAAATATGTCAGAGCTGAATGTGGATGCTACTTGGATATACAAGGAGCCTAAGTAGACAAACACCATTGAAGTTTTGCTCTGGTTTTATTTAGTTCGTATAATAATTCAGTGTGCAATTTGCTAGTATGAAAAATAAACTCCCCTTCCTCACCAGTACAATTACTAGTAGTCCTTGACTTATAAGCTGTTGCTTTATGACCATTCAAATTACAGCAGGACCCAGAACGGGTACCCTATACCAGTAAAGCATTTTTGGCTGTCAAGATGTGCCATACCCATCCCCCACACTCACATGACCACACGTTGGGTGATTGGTAACTGGTTCATCTTTAGAATCAGTTGTAGCATCTCATGATCACATGACTGCAACTGGCAACATTTGGAAGGGTCTGGCATTTATTTGGCAATTTCCATAAAAAAAATGCCTGTTCTGGAGAATGGATTCATACTTACGACCACAGTTTTCATTTAATGACTGTGGCTTCACTTAATGACCACAGTGATTCACTTAATGACCACCACATAAAAGGTAGTAAAATCAGATCTGCTCACATGGGTGCCTCGACTTATAATATAGTGTCTTACGACCAGCAATCCAGTCCTAATTGTGGTCTCATAAATCAAAGACTATGACCACAACCAAACACTACCTGTTCCTGGTCATCAGTTTCAGCTGATTATTTCACGTCTTAATGCAACATTTCTATGGAGTTAAGTTAGATATAGATTTTGACTTGGGTAATCCTAAAATGTTAAAATTTGTCTTTCATTCATTCTGTTATATGTTTCGGATGACTGCAATTCAGCTCCAGATGATGGATAAATGGCTTGATATTCTACAGAATTCACTGTTAGAAACAGAATTATTATTTTCTTCAAAGATTAGGTTTAGCAGATCCTAAGACAAGAAAGCATGTCTAAACTAAGACAATATGAAGTTCTTATTAGGTTTTTTTTTTAATGCTAGATATAATAGCAATAGCACTTAGATCAGGGGTCTTCAAACTTGGCCCTTTTATGACTTCTGGATTTCAACTCCCAGAATTCCTCAGCCAGGCATGCTGGCTGAGGAATTCTGGGAGTTGAAGTCCACAAGTCATAAAAGGGCCAAGTTTGAAGACCTCTGATGTAGATGTATATACCGCTCTTTAGTGCTTTAAAGCACTATCTGAGAGGTAAACAATGTCAGCATATTTCCCCCAACATTCTGGGCCTTCATTTTACCAACTTCGGAAAGATGGAAGACTGAGTCGGTCAGGATCAAACTCCTGGCAATGGGAATGCAGGTTAGCCTGCAATACTTCATTCTAACCACTGCGCCACCATAGCTCCTAATGCCTGATAAATTTCACTTTTTTGACGTGGGTCTAAATACTATTTTTCTAAACATCCAGATGGTCATCAAGGTGCTTTTCAGATAAAACTTAAGATGAGCATGAACTTTTTCTTAGTGAACAATGGCTTCGTTCTACTGACACATAACATTCATTGCTTTTCTGATAATGCAGCCATAAACACCAAGTGCATTTCAAAGAGAATTAGAAATACCTAGATGCTGTTCTGAAGTCTTTATAACTTCCTAGACAAGTTTAACCTGAACTATAGGTGCAAATCATTGAAAAATTATATCTCTGCAGACTGATGAAATATCAGTTGTGAATGCTCCAACACTGGAAGTTTTTAAGAAGAGACTGGATGGCCATTTGTCTGAAATGGTATAGGGTTTCCTGCCTGAGCAGGGGGTTGGACCAGATGACCTCCAAGGTCCCTTCCAACTTTATTATTATTATTATTATTATTATTATTATTATTATTACTACTACTACTACTACTACTACTACTACTAAGCTCCTGAGCATCAATTACTTTTATTGTAGGGTCTTTGGAAATTTCTTTTGAATTGGGGATAGTGTGCTTTAGAACTTTTATTTATGTAATGTGGTGAAGAGAGCCTATGTTTGTGAGATTTATATAGGAAAAGGTTGGTCTAAGTCAGGGGTAGGCAATCTTGGCTCTTTTATGACTCGTGGACTTCAATTTTCAGAATTCCTGAGTCAGCATGGCTGGCTCATGAATTCTGGGAATTGAAGTCTACGAGTCATAAAAGAGCCAAGGTTGCCTACACCTGGTCTAAGTGATGACTGATTGTCCAATGAAGTTTTCCAGTTATCCATCCAATTAATTTGATTGGACTGATAGCAAGGAGGAGAATGATTTCAAGTTACTTGCTAGACAACCCAGTTTATAAAATAAATGAAACAACTCCCAAACTTTGCTATTATTATTCACTTAGATTCCTTTTTCATAAAAGTTGCCCTCTACATAAAGCTGTGGCAATATTCAGCAGTAAACCTATACAAAAAAATAGAAAATTAAAAAGGGAGGAAACACTTTGACCATGGAATTGTATTATGCTCTCAATTACAGTGGTATAACTTTCTTGATTAGCTAAAGTTACTATTATAAAATTGGAGAATCCCTACTATAAAATATCACACCCATATTAATCATACACTCATTACTGAAAATTAAGCATTTATTTGGGCTCATTATGATTAATATCTCTAAAGAAATTGCCATGTAAATCCACATCCTCCTGAGCCACATTTATACTTTAAAGTAAAATATACAAATACTTACAAATAGTCACAGTGGGGTTTTACGCATGAGAGGATCCAAGTTTAACCATGTAAACTGCATAGTAAAGATATGCAAGTTGAATCAAGCTGATCAACCTCAGTTTTTTCTTCACCTGTTTAAAATAAAAAGCAAGAACTAAATCCTGGTGCTATGAAATTATGTTGCTGATGTCATCAGATGTGTCTACTTTTACTCACTTAATAAAAAATTCTATTCATCAGAAAAGAAAAATTAAGCATTCAAACTCTGTCAACCATTATTACATTCCCTCAGAGTATATTTCTTTTTAGTTAGTTTTAAATAACTAAAAGAAGAACTAGTAACTTTATTGTACAATCATTTTATAGTAATATTCTAAATATCTAATTTTTATGTAAATTTCTTAAACAGAATGGCACAGAATATCTCAAACAAATCACTATGCAAATAATATATATCAAAATTACATACTGCTGAAATCTACATTTCTTCTAAGAGCTAAATCAAAGTCAGATAAAGTTATTTTATTTATGGTGGTTTTATTTCTAATTTTGATCACAGGTCATTAGAAAAGTATAATGTGTAAAACTTACCAATGTAAAAGATCTATGAAAACCACAGCAACATAACTACTTTCTATTTGTTTCGACTGAGCAAATAAAAAGAAGCTTTCTCAAAAATTGTGCCCCATACGATTATGGTTTAGTTCCAAGATCCCCCTTGCTACTAACATAACGACGTCGAAAAATCAATCAGTTTGGAAGCAGATGTAACCCTGTTACACTAATTAAACTTTGTTTTGCACTAGAGTCATGCATTTGCAGTGTGTGTACAGTATGTAAATTATAGAAATTACAAGAAAAGTTGATTAGCGTAATTCAAATCTCAGTGCAGTTACTAAATTTAACAATGAATACAAATTATACTCAATCAGCTCATTTCTATATGTTAACTGTACAGCATGCACCACCAGATTCAATATGAAATAAAAACTAAAGAAGAAGAGTGCTAAATTAGAGATGATTTAAAGGAATATGAGAATGGAGTCAGGAGGGCATTTAAAAAAATGGAACGTTCAATAAATAGTCTTCAACTTACAACCAAAATTGGAACTAGAATTTCCATTGCTAAGCAATGCAACTGTTAAGTGAGTCACACTCAATTTTATGGTTGTTAAGTGAATCCAATTTCCCCCATTGACTTGGGTTGTCAGAAGTCCCTTGGAAAGAGAGCAAATGGAAATTTCATGACCCTGAAATGTTGCAAGCTGGTGCCCAAGAGCCTGATTTATGATTATATGACTGTGGGATTGTGTGATGGTCAAAAGTGCAAGAATAAGTGCAAGTTACTTTTTCAGCAACATCACAACTTTGAACAGTTGTTAAACAAATGCTCGTAAGTCAAGGGCTACCTGTAGTGCTATAATTAATTCTAATGCCTTCAATAACTTCTGTATAGAACCCAATTCAAATGTTCAGTTCCAAGACTATTCAAGTTCTCACTGATGGACTCCAATGATGGTGCATCGATACATATTCATCTTGAATAAAATCTGGAGCAGACACTATGGAAATTTATGACTTGTAAACTCTTTTCTGACACCTATAGTAATGTGATTTTTTTTAAAAAACTGGGTCTAGTACTTTGAGCACAGAGCTCTACACATAGTTGTCACAAGTTGTGATAAATATTTACAAAATAATTCATTTTTCTTAGAAATTGTTAGAAATACTACTTTTGCACAGTCCTAGTACACTAGGAAGAAAACAAAACAAAATGAAAAATGAAAGAAGCATATATCTAAACTCATCTTAATGTTTATTTAATGGTTATTAAGTTTAGTTGTATATATTCAATTATTTAACCAATGCAATAATAATTTTAATTGTAAATTCTACTTATTTACTTTTTTTGTAAATTTTTCACCCACAATGCCCTTCACATTTTCTTCTTTGTGTAATTATTTATTTTCTTTAAATGTTCTAGAATAAGAGTATCATTGTCATAAGAAATTCTGACTAAGAAAAATGATGGATGTTGCTTCTAAATTGTCATTTGTGGTGACCTCCATTAATATGTGAATAAGTGTAACAGTGGCCACTTAATTGATGGCACACGCCAGTTTAAATCAGGATGGCTGAATAGACCACAAATAAGGTTCAGTAATAAACTCAGTGGCCCAGTCTAAATAAATGAATTTTCATTCCCACCACAATCAATAGAACAAGTTAATTGTATGATCTTTGGCTTGTTAAAAAGAAAACAATAAATGATCTAATTTACGGGGTGTTTGGAAGGTTAAGCCAAGAGAAAGAGAGTTAAGTATTCCATAGAGGAAGATTGCTATTTCAATTGGGAGAAAAATAATACTAAATTAATTTTGACAGATTCCAAAGACTACATTAGCTTACTGTAGCATAAACAAAAAAAAATAAGAGCTTTTATATCTCATAGTCCATCCTTCGCAATCTTTTTTCAGCTGTATTGGATTTCAATTCTTATTGTCCTCAGCCAGAATGACAGTCATCTTGCTGTGGTTTCAGATGATGGAGATATAACCCAAGACATCTGGAGAGCATCAAAGACTGTTATAAACTAACAAGTTTTCATAGACTAAAGGCTACTTCATCATATGTGACACCAGAACTGATGTTTGATGAAGTGGAATATCTGACCTATAAAAATGAATATTGCTATAAATTGGTTGCTTTTTAAGCTATCACTGGGTACCAGTTTAAGATTAATGGAGTGGATACATAAAACTACATAAACAAACACACAAATAAATCACAAATAAACAAATTCCAAGATCTGAATTTTTAATGACAGAATCAGGAATGGTAAAGGACTAAGTCACAAATCCCTAGCAGACAACAAAAAGTTTTCCTAGCAATTTAATGTGAAATCACACCTACTTCAAATTATAGTCACAATGATTAGGCAACTGCATATAATGGAAAGAATGGTGTAAGATAATGAGCCCCGGCTATTGTCTTTGTTCTGGCTGAAGATAATGGGGGTTAACCTCCAGGATCATGTCCCAGTTCCCTTTCCTTAAAACACTGCCATTTTGTGAGTCCTTGGAGGTATGCTTTCTCCACTACAACTCTTGTCTTATGGAACAGCCTAACCCTGAGATCCAACATATCCCTCTGTTTTAGGCCTCAGAAGAGTTGCCCTTCCCCAACATGTTTGGATAGGGTGAAGTTAGATTTGGAAAATAACATTGGGATGTATATCAAGTTGTCGTGCCTACTTATTTTTATTTTACTGATGTTTTTGTTTCTTTTGCTTTCGTTGTTGGATATATTTTCTTACCTGTGGGTTGTAAGCTGCCAATATCTTAGCTTTAAGAAGGATGTCTCTACAAATGTTCTAAAATAAATAAATAAATAAAACTTTTGTAAAGCTCCAGATTGCTTGACTTGATGTATACATCCTATTGTTTTCAATACCAGCTTTTTCCCCTTCAGAGAGCTGAAATATTCAACCACTGAAGAAGCACCTGAATAGGTGCTCATATAGCCAAATGTAATTATCTGAAACCATGCAAAGGATTACAGAACGGGATCTTGTAGAACAATCAGGAGTTCCAAAAATCAAAGGATATGCATCTACTATAATGTCCACAGTAATTGTGAGTAGAAGCTATAATACATAATGTGAGTGTAATGTAAACATACAATACATACAACTTTAACACACCTGTCCATTTTTTTAAAAAAAGTGTTCTGGTACCTTGTATTGTACTCCATAACAGAAACTTAGTACATCACACTTAAAAATGTACTGGGTATATGTTTTGACTTTTTTCTAAATTTGATAAGTCTCTGTATTGTTAGAGTCTCCATGCTCTGAAGGTGACTTATACAAGTCAGGTTGTTCATCTCTTTAACTGAAATTTATCTACAATGATTGGCAGCTGCTCTTCAGGGTTTAAAAGTAAACCTAATTCCTTCAGCATGCAAAGCAGAGATTCGACCACAGAATTACAGCCCTATCATGCTTCATGAAAAATCAGCATTCATTTTGTAGAGTAAAAAAGAATTCAGTGGATAAATGACAAAATAGAATGACTAATATAGCAATAACACTTAGACTTATATACTGTTTCATACTGCTTTAGAGCCCTCTCGAAGCAGTTTACAGAGTTAGCATATTGCCCCCCACAATCTGGGTCCTCATTTTACTGACCTCGGAAGGATGGAAGGCTGAGTCAACCTTGAACCGCTCAGAATCAAATCCCTGACAGTGAGCAGTGATTTAGCCTGCAATAATGCATTCCAACCACTGTGCCACCAAGGCTCAGTTAGCAAACCAAGGATTCAAACAGTATATTTTCAGCTAAGATCCTCAGTTAAGGTTTAAACACCAAGTTTAAACCAGTTTTTTTTTTAAAAACAGCCTTACTCAACCACTATGCAAACTGAATATGCAGCTCACTTTGTATAAACTTAAGTTGGTCAAATGACATCTGTTAGAAGGAAAGGTTTTTGCACTTTCAGCTACACATACATTGGCATTTCTTTAACCCAGGATAGTAAATTATCAGAATCAAGGCTTAATTGAAAAAAACTTTGTCAGCTAAATATGTAATAACCTAGTGATATTGCTGCCCAATACAGTGATGTCTCAAGATGGTGAGTATTATTTGAGCAAGGCTGGCAGTATCTGGATTAATATGAAACACTTGTATTTTATATTCAGAAAGCACAGTTCCTGAATGGGACTAGAAACCATTAATGAGACAGATGATGGACAACAAATTTATGCTTAATCCAGACAATACAGAAATGTTCTTGATCAACCAAAAGATCAAGAAATTTAATGTGTTCTTTAAAAAATGTATATTCATATTTTGACCCCTCTGAACTTGTTAAAATGAATGGTATATAAGCAATGAGAAAAATGGGAATAGAATAGAATAGAATAGAATAGAATAGAATAGAATAGAATAGAATAGAATAGAATAGAATAGAATAGAATAGAATAGAACAGAATTTATGGCATCAGATTCATGTGTTATCTGACTACTCCTGAAGAATTCATTCATTCATGCACACACACACACATACATCAAGACAATTAGTTATCACTAGTATAAAATCTGATTATACAGAACTGCTTTCTGTTCCAAATATTTTGATATTGTAGCAAGTCCAGAATGGTCTAGACCAGGGGTGTCAAACTGCCGGCCCATGGGCTGGACACGTCACCAGGAAACCTTGCCCACCCTATTGCTGGCAATGGAAAAAAAGCTCTGATATGTCGTGTGACATCACAAGTTTTACATGTCTGGTCTACACTATTATATTGGATAATAGCTAGAATTTTTTGATTACCAGTCTAATGCAGGGAAAATTCAGAGTGCTGGTTATTTCTTAGAAAGTCATAATGACATAGGTCCAACTATTTGAAAGATTGTATTTTCTCATTAATAAAATGTTTAGTAAGATCTCAGAGAGAGGTTTTCTGATCTTACCACAATCAGGAGGATATTTTGGTGAACCATGACACAATGCTTTTTCTGAAGTTTTTCCAGGGATTCTTCAACTGAATGTTCATTACCTTCTACAACCAGACAAACACATTCTTAGTTATACAAATCAAAAGCTGGTTTGTCTAATGAAAGAGATTTTAATGACTGGCAAGCAAATACTGTTACTGAAATAATCTGCAGAGTTATCATGTAGGTATACATATGTATGTCCAAGGAAAGGTTAGATAGCCATCTGTTGGGGATGCTTAATTTGAATTCCTGAACAGAATGAGAGGTTAGATTCAATGACCTTCATGGCCTCTTTTAACTATGATTCCTAGCAATAACTGTGTCAGTAACAAGAAACTGGTGCCTATAATGTTCAGATACTTCATTCCTATTTCACATTATTCAATTAAGTTTTTTTCCTGCTTTTAACAACCACATCTGGTCTTTAATAAATCACTGTACTTTGTCTTCCTGCCAAAACTCTTCCTTTATCTAACTTACATCTTCATGAGGAGATAGGAAATCACATATTACAGTGGTGACAAACAATTGTAATTATGTCATTAGTAGCCATTTAGACTACAAAAGTTCTCAAAAAGGAAATATAATGAACAATAAGAAATGTAGGATAATACATTGATCACAGTTATAATCCGCTTTTTACTTCACAAGTGTAAAAAGCTGGCATAATTCATGGGCACAGCAGGCAATAATAGTATATCACTTTATGAACTATGCAGCTATTTTATTCCTCTAGCTACTTTAAAATAAAAAAAGCTTTTAATAGCTTGATTTAGACATAAAAGTTATTTATGATGCTTCATTGATTATAATATTTACTTCTTGAACTTTCAATTGAAGCAATTCTTTCTGAGATACTAACACAAACCACATTATCAAAGACCTCTCAGGAAAAAAACATTTATACTGCTAAAAATGAAACAGAAATGTTAGTATCGCTTAGGAATTCAGGGTTTCCCTCAATGATAAAATCAGGAAATAAAGCTGCTGATGACATAAAGTTTTCAATTATACTCAGGACTTCAGAATATTTCAGATGTCAATTAGACCTTTCAGTTGTATTAGATTCTTATATCTTCAGGAAAGAGAAGTTCAAAATGTCAGACACTAAGAATCAGTGAAGCCAGAATTGATCAGGTTTCTGAAAATAATATAGAAAACATTCAACATAAGAGAATCTAATTGTTTACCTTATATATGGACTTTCCTATCAAAAAACAAGAGCAAGTGATGCTTTATTTTACTTCGTTTACTACTGTATCACTCTATTCAATGCTTCACAAACTTTTAAAGATATTGCAGAAAAATTAATAGCATATTTTTGTCTTTGGAAATCTTCTATTTCTTAAGAGGATTTCAGGACGTATCGAGAGTGGTACTTTAAACTGAAAATGCATTAAAGGAAAATATAACTGACAGTTAAAATTATATTAAAATCTGTACAAGATAAAAGAGATACATAATTCAAAGAATCAATATTCTTTATCTGAGAACTGTCAACAAGGCATTTTGACTTGAATGCAATATATCAGAGAAATACAACTTAATATATTATTGTAAATTATGTAAGAATACACACAATACATTTTCTTATGCATTCTTATGTAGTTTACATGCCAAAAGCCTTGTTTCGAATTGTACAAATTGAAGAGGCTTTCTTTTATTTTAAAATACTCTGTTCCACTAGACTCTGACTAGTGCACAAGAAAATTACATTAAAAAAAAAAAAGCAGCCTACCCCAATAAACATGGACTGGCCACAATAATGCTAGAGAAAAAACACCATGACCTCCAAGATCCCTTTCAACTATTCTATTCTATTCTATTCTATTCTATTCTATTCTATTCTATTCTATTCTATTCTATTCTATTCTATTCTATTCTATTCTATTCTATTCTATTCTATTCTATTCTATTCTATTCTATTACATAATCTGTGTATGCAAAATTTGTGCACTAACTGTACACACCATTCTAAAGAACTACTTGCAACTATGAATGTGGTCACTTTTGTATAGTTGCGGCTACCGTAAAAAGGCTGGATGAAGGGTGCGACATGCAATACTGGTGCAACCACATGCACTGAGAAACCATAAAAAGCTAGCCTGTCACAAACATACTTAAAATGAATCCACTGTATGTGACACTTTTGAAATCAGAAATCAGATTCCTTCCCCTCAGTAACAATGAAAGCACGTATACGTCTGAATCATAGATATGCCCCATATAATTTGTACAAATCAGTGGTTTTTTATCTAGGTGTTCATCACAATTATATATGACATTATTTAAAACAACAATGTTTAATGAAAAAAATTTCCTGTCCTCACTTTTTGATCACTGATTACCACTGTGCCAGGTTTCATTTTGAGTTAACTGTCAAAAAGGGGAAAAAAAAACATCAGTTCAAATCCAATATTGTCCTTAGGAATTTCTCTTTCAAAATAAATACTGAATTGACTATATTGTATGTCTGTTCAAGTGTAAGAATTTTCTGTTAGTTTGTTTTTCCTCTCTTTTTAAACAAATCTACTTCCTGTGTTCTGAAGGATGAAAAATAATAACCTTCTAGCTTGGATCTCTTCTGGTAACCACCACCCCTAGCAAATCACTATTTGTAGTTTCACCAAAAACAAATCATGTTACTAATACAGCATTAAAGAGAACAAAATGAATCCCTCCCTTTCAACCCTATAATCTTAAATGTTACTGTGAAATCTGAAAACTGAAAACATAAGTCCCAAACCCCAAATGCCAGATCCTTTCTGTAATTATCTTTTCTATTTTTAAGGCTTAGGGATTCCTCTATAAAGGCTACATCCCAACCATTCTTAACCACATAACATTAATATTATTATTATATTCCATTTTAAGAATTATGCATGGCCCAATAGCAGTGAAGGAGCATCTTGCTTCTTAGTAGAGTACTGGGTGCAATGGCTCATTACTGATGTCATGCTATAAACAGCTATAAAAAGAAGGCCACACTTGGATATTTCCCATTATCTTTGATGCACTTTACTATCATTTAATGTGCAAGGCAAAAAGATTACAGTCATTTAAATATTCCTGTAAAATTTATCCTCCTGCTACAATTCAAATACTTTGTTAGATGCTTTTTAAGGCGTTCTGTGTATGTGTGTGTTTATATATATATATATATCCATTCTTTACATTATTTAAAGGTTTCCTTTGAGGACCTCAACTGGATCACAGTCCTTTTCTTCCTGGCAGGAAAGGGAGCAATCAAGCAGTGATCTTGCTTTCTATTGCTGATTCTTTTCCCTGAGACAGCATTAGATGTTATTAGAATGGATCCCAACAGAGTGTAGCTAAAAAGTCTGACAGTGTCCCCATTGCAAAGTCACTTTTCTTAAAAAGGGTTTTGTAAATTGGCAAAGTTAATGGCTTAATAAGGAAAAAATATATTTTACACTCTTAAGAAATTCCTTCTTTTAAAAAAATATCTTAGCAACAAATAAATAGACCAAAAGAATTTTTTTAAAAAATCTCAACGTAAAGCTTAGGTTAGCGACTTGCTTATTTTTCTTTCCTGTAGTTAACCTATTAAATAAAATTTGCTAAATTTATATCCATTATCATCAGAAAAGTCTAGGTGGATTTTTAAAAAGTGATTTCCCCATTACAGGTGACATTTAGCACCATATTCCTTAAGTTAACTTATAAAAATTATAACAGTAACGCCTAGAAAAGAATGGAAAGATATAAAGATATAATTCCTGATAGAGAACAAAGTTCTTTTGTTTAATATAAAAATAGCAGAAAAATAGATAATCTCTGAACTTTTTCTATAGCCACATCATCTTTTTTGAATTATGGTGATCAGAACTGGATACAGTATTCCAAATGTGGCCTCACCTGTGCAGTGGAACAGTTACTTCCCTGTTGATATTATTCCTCTGTTGATGCAGCCTCAGGCGGTTCTAAGACAAATTGCCGTGGCCAACTCGCCGCGGGACAATGCAACACTATATTAGTCATTTCATTCAGTTACTTTTATTATTTGTGACCACGTTTTTGTTGAAGTTATGGTAACTCTTGTATTTTTTTAACTTTTGTCCCACAGAAAGTTGGGTGAACTGTCTGTGGTTAGTTGTCCATGGCAAGTTGGCCACGGCGACTCGTCCCAATACTGCATTGGCTTTTTTGGCAGATGCAGCATACTGCTGACTTAGTAGTGATCCACCACTACATTTAGATCCCTCTCAGAGTTACTGCTGTTGAGCCAGGTACAGAAAATCCTGCAATTGTGTATCTGGTTATTCTTGCACAAGTACTTTTCTTGACATTGAAGTTCATCAGGTTCTGTCCCCTCTCCCACTTTCCATGAAACCACTGAAGGATGTCATCCCAAGTTTTAATGTTCAGTATCATCAATTTGTGGATGATAATCAGCTCTACATCATTACCTCGTATTAGATTGGTAATGCTACTCTAGTTCTGACCTGGTGCCTGGAGGCAGTGAGGATCAGGATGAGGAAAGAAGGGGCCTAATCTGCATCTAAGTAAGACAGCGTTACTGTGGGAGCTTATTTTTCTAAAGCTTCAAACAGTTCAAGAGCATTTTATCTGTGCTTTTCTGTTTGACAATCCAATTTGTTGTTTTTCAAATTTCATTTTCTATGTAAGTTCCCTCCTGAATATATTCTCTCTACTATCTACAATTCTACAATCTCAATGCTGAAGTTTTTAGAATAGTTATTCCATCCTCATTTAACCTCATTTGTCTGTATCAGAACTCCTCCATAATTACTCTGTACTAATCTTAATTGTAAATTTTCATATGAATTATTTGATCTTTTTGCAAAACGTTTTCCTTTTCTTATTTTCCTCTATTCTTGATTGAGACATCTCTGTTTGCTCTTTCTTACTTGATGTGGAAAATCTGTGTTCACTGAATCTCATTCCTGTAGCTCAAGGCTTTTACCTTATTTTTCTATGGCTAGCATGATCTTTTGCTAGATTTGAAATTTCAGAAATATTTTTTCTGCTTCAGTGTTTGCTATCTCTTTTATTCTTCCAACAGCTTCTCAGGTAAACTTGCTGAATCTATTACTTACACCGATCACTTGACTGAACATTGTTGGAACATGTATTATCTCTAATTTTCTACAATAGAGCTTTGTATTTAATACTAACAGTTCATGCTATGTTCACAACACACACCTGAAAGTTTCCTGTCTGGTTAAACTGGAAGTCAATTCTTCCGTTATGTACCTGATATGTTTCTGATATTGTACAACTGATAATATTGAAGTTTAGAGTCTCCATTTTTGTTGCCTGAAGCAAAATTTAGCAGTGAAACTCTGGTAGCCTTTCTCTGCATTATTATATTTATTCACATTAAATCTTCCTATAATTTCTTTATTTCTCCAACTTCTATTGTAATTGTGAAGAATACCTCTATGTCTATCATAAGAGGATACAGTGAGAGTTTTAGGAATTAAATTTACATAATAACACAATTGTTAAAAGCAGTTTAACAATTTAAGCCATGGTGGCAGAAAGTGGACTTTTATAAATACTCCCCCAAAGATTTATTTTTAGAAATTCGCAGCTATATATTTCATTTTTTTTCCCACTTCTTAATAGGAGTACTTTTGTTAACCTCTTTGGGATTACAAATCTTTGTAATTTTATTCAAGGTTTACAGGGCTATATTGGTGAAATGAAGGCTTTCTTCCCCCACTTTCCTGCAGTGCTACAAACATTTTAAACAGCAGATTCAGCATTGACAATTCCTTTTTTTCCATTTTTCTGAAATTCCTTCAAATGGCTTAAAGAGTACAGGTTTTTAAACTCATCTATTAACTCTAATTTCTTCCCTAAGAGTTCAATATATTGGGAAGGCAGGAAATGTATATTCGCCCTTACACCTCGTGTGTGTGTGTGTGTGTGTGTGTGTTATTCCTCTTGAAATATATGTGTCTGTGTAACCTTGATCTATCTTAACTCATTTCTGAGGCAGTTACTAAGTTGTGATACAGGTGACTTCCCTTTGACTACAAAATAGTAGTCAAGATGCTATATCTTTCTCTTAGCGATTACATGAAATGTAGCTTTAGTATGGAAAATAAAATAGGCATACCATTGATTATTTTTTCACTTTGTTCAAAGCAGTTAACAGATTAACCAAGACCTATTCTGATCCCCTTTAACTGCAACCTGAAATCACATAGCTCATTTTCTAATTCTACATCTACTGAAGTTTTATTTATTTGTATTATTTTTTTATATCCTGCCTTTATTATTTTTGCAAATAACTCAAGCCAGCGAACATATTCAACAAACCTTCCTCCTCCTATTTTCCCCACAACAACCCTGTGAGGTCGGTTGGGCTGAGAATTAGTAACTGGCTTAAGGTCACCCAGCTGGCTTTCATGGCTAAGGTGGGAGTAGAACTCAGAGGCTCCCGCTTTCTTGCCAGGTGCCCTAACCACTAGACCAAACTCTCTCCTGCTAATCTAGCAGATTAGAAATCTAGCAGATGTGAATATAGGAAAGAGGAAGTAAGAAATCGGTAGCAACAAAGTACAAATAATTCAAAATGGCTAGTGTTTAATACCATTTAATCCCATGCTGGGAATCCTCTGGTAGCCAGGGTTTAACATTTTGAACAAGGGCTAAATGCGACATTTTAATGCGGTGCTGAAAAATAATTGGAACTTAATGATGAAGAGGGATGGGCTTCATAAGAAGAAGGACAATCCTTTAGGCATCAGGATAGAAACCAGAAGACTATGAGTTCTATCTCACATTAAGCACAAAGTCAACTGGGTGACCTTGGACCAGTCACTTTCTCTCAACCCTAGGAAGGAGGCAATGGCAAACCACTTCCGGAAAACCTTGCCAACAAAACTGCAGTCTCCCAGAGTCAGACATCACTGAATGGAGGAACAAAAAGTTTCTTTAATCATTTCTTCTTCATTGTTGTAGCTTTGTTGTATGCCACATAGAGTTACTTTTGATGAGCTGAGCAGCTATACAAATTATAGAAACAAGTAAATAAATGATACATTATGAATATAAACTATATAAACTATACAATTTTAGCAAAACAAGTCCCCTGTCATTCTGATTAGTCTACTATTTGACTCTAGATCAGATACATGCTTATTCTATGGATCTACAATTCACTGGAAAGTTTAAAATGCTCATAATGGATTCTCTATCCATGTAAAGAGAGATATCAATTGGACACTACAAAATTCAGTTTGTTCATCATTATTTTTTGATGAATACTTTTGGTTTATCAATATTTTTATTAAAGACTTGGATGAAGAAATTGATAATATCTGCCAAATTTATAAATAAATTATGAAATCATAGGTGGAATAATTAATACACTGAAATTACATACATTCAGAACAAACTTTATAGAGAAATGAGTTGAAAATTAGACTTCTACTCCACACAAACAAATGCTATGTTCTTTGTTGAGGACAAAAGCCGGCATGGATGGGAAATACTTGGTTTGATAATACTTGATAATACTATTTGTTATACAGTTCTTGGAATAGTAGTTAATTGAAAATTGAATAGAGTTCAGCAATATGAACTGATTGCAAAAAAGGCAAATGTAACTTTAGACTGTATCAATGTAAAAACAGAAAATAACAGTTCCTTTATTCAGATAGGTGACACCCTATTTAAGCCCACTTTACAGTTGGACATCCCACTTTGAGAATAATATGGGGAAATTCCAGTTTCAATTAAGGAAAAGAGGACAAAGAGAGGACTATAAATTAAGTATGCTGAAGAGAGATGGACGAAGGAGAAACGATTAAGACCAGGTATCATTCACAGGAAATGGAAAAATGGATTCATGTTACAGGAAGGCAGTTTCTAATTCACTGTTGGATAAAGGTCTGCTACTATAAAAGAAGTTGGATAGTGGAAACTTTTCCAGAAAGATAATATGTGTTGTGGGATATATTCAAACAAAATCTAGAAAGCTTTCTGTTTGAGATAATTTAATTCTTGCACTATAGACAATACTTGTGATATCTAAATATTTTCCAACTCCTAGGATTGTATGTGTTAGTCATTATTCCCAGTATTGATTTATATCTTCTTTCTTTCTTTCTTTCTTTCTTTCTTTCTTTCTTTCTTTCTTTCTTTCTTTCTTTCTTTCTTCTCTCTCTCTCTCTCTCTTTTCCTCCCTCCCTCCCTTCCTTCCTTCCTTGGAGTCTAGTAATAAAATTTGCTTACAGATTAACCCAATTTATTAAAAATCGTAAGCTTTCGTGCATACACAATTCATTCTTGAACCTGCTTTTATCTGCCTACATGCTTACAAGTTGTTACGCTCTATGCTATACGGTGAGATCTTTCTCCCTGCTGCACCCTGTCTATCCATCCCTCCATCTATCATATATCTATCTATCCAGTGCTTTTTTTGTAAAAAAAAAAAAAAAAAAGAGAGAGAGAGATGCCAGAATTCAACACATCATACAACCCGCCTTGCCTACCCTACAAAAGGTTTACCTTTGCAGTTGAAAAAAAAAACCCTTCAATTTTTAGTGTATTTAAAACACTAGGATTTTGTTCAAGGTAAGTTAATACTATTAATGTTACCATGCACTGTGTGGCTTTAAATTACAAGAAGGCATTTTATTAATCTTTTGGGACATTTACCACTGGCATAACCATTTAGTTTAATGAGTGGAAATGTCAGCTTTCTATGTGGAATGAAATTGGCCCAATAAAACAAAATTTGGTTGCTTGTAAAAGATTGAATTATTTTTAAGAAGTTGTCAAACAAGGTGGAAAAATTTACATTTGGAGTTGAATATGGATATTGACTTGAAACAAATTAAAGTTGAAACTTTGTCAGTGAACAGATTACTTTTAATTTACCTTTAAGTTAAACCCAATTTAATAAATAGATCTGATTAAACCTTATACTGTAGGTCTACCTTTACAACTGACCAATACATAATTAATATATATTATTATTAATAATAATACCTCCAAATCACAAGGCACTGGCTTTATTCTTATTCTCCCTTCTGCAGTTTGAATATATAGTATAAAAGACTAAAAAGAGATTTTCGTAGACATCCCAGCCATTGATCTACTCAAGGAACTGAAACAGCAAAGTTTCACTGTCGGGCAAGGTTCCACCCACGCCAGCCTTTCTTTCCTTTCGCTTCACCTCTTTTTAACCTCTCACACACCCCACCTTGTGTAAGGGAAGGCAAAAGGCTCGCTCACCCTCTCGTGAAAGATGGCCTCCATATTATGTGTCTCCCACCGCCACCATCGGCTTCCACACCACATGGTCCAACCCAGCCAATCAAGCCACGCTCTGGCTGTGTGCTCCGGCGTCTCATGGCTCTTCCTAGAGAAGGCAGACAGTGCCGGAGGGGACCCCACTCACACCATACCACCAGTGGGGCATTTTCAAAAACAAACGAGGATAGGAAGGGAAACAATAGGAAAAGAACGCAACTCTGGTAAATCCGTCAAAAAAAGGTGCCAGAACTCTGTTCCGGTGCGTTCTACGACAAAAAAAGCCCTCTGTCTGTCTGTCTGCCTACCTACCTACCTTTCAATTTTTATCATCTTTATCTACCTATCTACTTATCTATCTATCAACGAAATCTCTATGACATTTCAGTCACAAGAACTCTTAACTGGCATACAACATTATAAATATTCATAATAAATATCTATTAATACAGCAATACTGTGTTACTTTAAAGGACTAAATGAGCATCCCATCATGGCTTACACAAATATAGCACACTTAAAAATGAACTGAACTGAAACCACAGAATAAAATTCTTAGTTCCTTTCATATAAATTTATGCCTGAGCAAAGTAAAAGCTATAGTAAAAAAATTGTAAATCAGGAGTTAAGCAATATTTGACTGAATTTTACCTCATGGGACCTATAATTTATACCTGGAATAAATGTTCAATTAAATGAATTAAATGCCTATAGTTTCTTCTTTTAAAAAAATATTTTTCAATGATAGACAGTCAATTTCTTCCCCTAGATAACAGGCTTCTAATAAAATTTCAAACAAAGTAATAGTACAGTTATATTTTTACACAATCCTCATTGTATTTTATTGCTTTAATCTCCATTTTTTAAAAAAACTCCTATTCATCCTAAGTACTACAGTAGTGCTCCTTTTCCAAAAGTAATGACTGATCCTTAAGAAATAAATCATACAGACACATTCAAATCTACATTTAAATATTAACTATAAGTAGTCCTCAACTTATGACTGTCACTTAATGACCATTCAAAGTTATGACTTTCTTTAAAAGGGGAATAACTTCGTTCTGACAGTTGTCCCACACACACACACACACACACACACACACACACACACACAATCACATAACTGCATTTCAGATGCTCAGAAACATAGCTGTTTTGCGGAAAACTGGTACTTCCAGTTTTCGGCATAACTGAAGAATAGCAAACAATGGTTTTGCTTAATGACCACAGCTTTTGATTTACAACTGATTCATTTGCTTAATGATCACTACAAGAAAACATAAAATCAGGCTATATTATAGTCATAACTTGAGGACTACCTGGACAATTCAATTTATTAATTTAATTAGTCTGAATATTGATAATAGGCTACTAAAAAGACCTATGTTTTTGTTACTGTTATCAGCACTGTCATTGTCATCATCATGTATGCTCTTCCACTGAGAGACTCAAGATAAATTGCAACGAATTCTTAAACACTGTGCAATACAACCACAGAGAAGGCTTACAGCTATTCAGGTATAGCCACAACTTTTCACTTCTTAAAGTCTCTCAATAACTATCCAAGATTTCAGAGCGAGTTTCTTCAAACACTCTTCTTAAAAGATATCAGGAACTGACCTCAAGAAATTTTTCATAGACAGTTAATATTCTCCCACTGAGAATATTATTTTTATCAAGAAACTTCTTACATTTTTCCCTCCATATTTTGTATCTGATCGTTTGTAAATGGTTCCAAATCACTTCCCAGCATTTATATATGCTGAAGCTAACCTACTTATGTATATGGAATGCTAGTATTTCCAATCTGAATTAGTGAATTTATTTTAATATTGAAGATATTCAATGAATGCATTATTTTCAATTGCTGTGGATGGTCACTAAGTATAAAGGCAATAAGTACATCCCATGGCTAAACAGGTGACCTACTATATTATTCATGGTATAGTAGCCAAAAATCTAGGAGTCCAGTAATAAAATTTGCTTACAAATTAACACAATTTATTAAAAATCATAAGCTTTCATGTGTACAGCAATTCATTCTTGAACCTGCTTTTATCTGCCTACATGCTTACATGTTGTTACGCTCTATGCTATATGGTGATATCTTTCTTCCCTGCTGCATCCTACCTATCCATCCATCCATCCACCCACCTACCTACCTACCTATGTATCTATTTATTTTACTTAGAAATTGCCCATCTTCTTCATAGAGTGACTCTGGGCAGTGTACAAATAGACATAACATTTACCTTTATCTTTGTAATGTGGCAAATTTTATTTCAGAGATCAAATTTCACATTTGCGAACAAACAACATGTTAACTGAAACCAGTTCCTGTGTCATTCTTAAATTTCATTTAACTTTTTTATTTCACTGCTAAACATTATCAAGAAAGTATTAACAGTCCATTATAAAATGAGCTACCATCCAGTCGCAAACAACATTTCCTCACCAATTTTAACCAGTTTTTAAAAAGGAACGTTAAGTTGAAATCTTTACTACCGATAGCACACACATCCTCATAATACCACTGGAAGTTTTAGTCATCTCTGTTATTAAAGTGTTTGTTCAGACATGAAAATCTCATGCAGCTCTCCTAGCAACATCCTTGCAATGACAACCTATGGGAGAGCAACTGAATGCAATTTGCTGGGCGAGATCACAAGACAACTGTGTGATAAATGAGTATTTTTTTTCTCACTTCTAGAACTACAGCTGTTTTCAACCAAAAAGCCAAGCCTGAGCACAGGTTGAAAAAAGATCCTCTCCCGTTTTATTATTTATACTTTATAGCAAGCTTTTCCTACAAAAACTGAGCAGAGTGTACATTCAAGAGATGCCATTTAAACTAGGGCTTTCTTTGCCCTGAGGTATAGTTCAGCTTGTCCATTCTTCTGTGCAATTACAGAATCAATAAAAAAATCCCTTTGAAATTCCCTGGACTAGTGCTGACATGCCAACAGTAGTCGGGCTAACAATTCTTTCCCCGATTCCATTATTACTGCCGTCAAATGTTCTCTAAGAAGCAAGACATCAAACCAGGTTGCAGGCTGAAAGCAAAGGCACATGCAACAAACTAAAGTTCTGTCCACTCAATGTAATATCAGTCACATTCTGCTGAAGTCACTTGAAAACAGAAATTCTACTCATCTTGTTTTTCTTTTAAGTTAACCAAGGGCACGCTTTGAAATACGCTTTCTCCCTGGATGTTTTAAAGGTGGTGGCAAAAGAACTGGATTTTAAGAATAAGAGGTTTTTATTTTGTTGAAAAAGAAGCAAGTAACATTATTATATCTTACCGTACTTATGCATTCTGGAGAAAGTATAACATTGTGAAAATGAAGTGTGCAACCTTCTATCATGTTGTTGTATTAGTCTTATTATCTTACCTATCTAAACCCACACATATGTTTCCCTGCAATGATGCAAATGAGAAAATATGCTGATATTACAGGAGTACCCACTTCTGAACAAGAAAATCTGGTCTTTTTTTTTTGCTGCAGATGGACATTCTTTGGTGGAATATTTAGTGGCAACTTGATCTCTATAACAAATAAGCTGCTAGGCCCAACATCTATCCAGTCATTTCTGCTCCAACAAGGTAACTTTGCATGATATAATTTCAGCATTTCTAAAACTTATTACTATTCCAGTCAAGTAGTTTAATTTTAAGGGGGGAGGAGAGAAAAACTTGCAGAATGAATAAAATGTCAGTTCTGAAAGTTGCACATCTATTTTTCTCTTGATTCACACTCAAGTGCCACAACCTCCAGTTTCCTATACTCTCAAGTACATTCAACAGTAAAATATGTTTAAAAAGAGAAGTGTACAAGATGAACATATTTTACCAATGCTCAATGTGATGACTTCCCTTATTTTTAGACTTTCATAAATGTGTATATCCTTCAGATCCTATTCTCTTCCAAATTACAATTTTTGAAGCTCCAAATTCTTCTGTTTGAAGGAATGTCTGATATTTGATAGACCTTGCTTTGTGCACAGTTCACTGAAACAGGCAAAGGGGGGACTATAGATCTGAACTGAAAAACTACAGATAATCACTTGGGTTTTTGTCTTCTGTTCAATCATGTCCTATTCTCAGAGACTGCTTGAACAAGTCCCTGTGGTTTTGTTAGCAAGGTTTCGGTTTACCTTTGCCTTCTTCCTAGGGCTGAGAGTGATAGGTCCAAAGTCATACACCTGATTTTGCATCTAAGGTGGGACTAGCACTCATGATCAGTTTCCAGCCTGATGCCTTACTCATTAGACCAAACTGGGTCTCTACAGTTGACCATTAGACAATAGCACAGTATTAGAATGGCTGAATATCTTTTCTGTTATCTAGTGGTTAAAGTTTTTGCTACCTAGACTTGGCAGCCTTAGACAAACGTCTGACATATTTTTGGGATCATAATACGTACTGAGCTACAGATTTTTTTTTAAACTGCCCAAAAAAACCCTCTACATCAGGGTGTCAAACTGCCGGCTCATGGGCTGGATGCATCATCCAGAAGCCGTGCCCACCCCATTGCCAGCAATGGCAAAACAGTCCCAATACGTCTCGTGACGTCACATGATGTCGCAAGTTTGACATGTCTGCTCTACATGTTGAATAAGCCACAACGGCCAAAATAAAATGTTACAACTAACATGACTTAGGACATATTCGTTCAACCCAGACATTCGGAATGTTATAGCGACTTTCTTTGCTCTGCAGGTCTGCTAATTAAAATTCTCTCTTCTATTTATCTTGAGAATAGCAATTTTTCCACACAAAGTCACTGGAATGATTTGTTTCTTCTTCTTTCCATCAGTTTGATCAGATGTCAAATACAGTGCAAGTAAATTAAGACATACCTGAAGAAAAAAACTCTAAATCTTCTACCATATTGCCTTCAAAGGGATTAATCATACAACATATATGTATTGTAATATATATTTATATAAGAAATACTCCACTGTCAATGCTTCATCTAATCAGTTGTCTTTTAATTCTGTTGACATTTTAGCTTTCTTATTTTCCAGCAAGCTTTTGGCGAAGGATAAGGCAAGCGATCTTCACTATCCAAATGGATATCCAAATTCATATTCTGTTCAAAGCTATCTAGAAAAGGTCCATCATTTACTCTGAGATGCATGTTAGGGAAAGGTAAACTGTGAGCATTTCCCTTGAGTCTATGCCTTCTGAACAACAAGAACGAGTAAAAATAGTTTCAAAAGGACACAAGGATAGTTATGTTCGTTTAAGTGTTCTCCATGCACATTTCATTATCATAGCCAGATGTTAATTTTCCCCATCCAGTCCATTAATTCTGAAGTGTAATCATTTATTTCAAATTCTAAAACTCAGGCATGAGCATTCATCCCACATATCTGGTTAGATTTCCAGTAAAAACATCTTAAAATCTTCTAAACTACTTCTATTGCACTTGAAAAACTATAAAGCTTGTAACCCTGGAAAATGAAATCCCTCTTTATTCATGACCCAGGTACAAGTTGGGATGTGACACAGGAAGCTGTCTCAGACTGTCTTGCCATAGCAGCTGCAATTCCAAACTGCAAAGACCACCATAGAAATAAGAACTCTTTCATAGCTCCTACCAGCTAACTCCCAAGTCTCTGGTAAAAGAGTATCAAAAGCTATGCTGACCTATATAGGCTGGGTTTTTTTTTTTACGTGAACTACTGCATTTCTTATTAAAGACCTGTTCAAAGGTCTTTTCCTAGTTAGAATTGTATAATAAAAATGACTTAATTAAGAGGATCCATTACAAAGTATTCCTGGAGTCTATTACTATTGAATTTTTTTATACATTTTATGAAAATTATAGATAATCTACCTCTAACAGTTATTAGAATCTCTCTTCTCCCCCCCCATAATGTTTTCAGTAGTACTTCTAAAGGTAAGGGAAATAAGGAATTAAAATAATTGGCTATTATCTCTTACCAAGAGTCTTCAAGGGATCATTAGCAATTGAAACCAATGAGTACAGGACTCCTTTTGGTTCTTACAGACCTTAAATATTGAGAGCAACCCTGCCCAGTGGTGGGATTCAGCAAGTTCGCACCACTTTGGCAGAACCGGTAGCTAATTTTTTGTTGCCCAGGCCCAGAATGGACTTCCGGAAGTTGCATCCACACAGAGAATTAGTTGTTCACATATTTGAATCCCACACTGGCCCTACCCTTTTTGCCCATGAGACTGACAGGGTAGCCCTTGGAACCATCCATGCTAAATGCACCAACTGCAATGGACAATTTAAGAATCCACAAATGATGGTTAGAACTGGACAGTGCTTTCTGTATGAAAGAAAAGATATTATTCAGAGCATGTTGGAAACTCCTTAATGAAGCTGCATCTTTTCCCATAGTTGGGCAGCTATTTTCCATAATTTCTGCTCAACACCAAGAAAGGGCAAAATTCTTTTTGTGACAGCAGATGCTTATTCCCACACTGGAAGTTTTTAAGAAGAAACTGGACAGCCATTTGTCCAAAATGGTATAGGGTTAGCTGCCTGAGCAGAGGATTGGACTTGATGACCTCCAAGGCCCCCACAACTTTATTATTATTATTATTATTATTATTATTATTATTATTATTATTATTATTATTATTATTATTATTACATGTTCCAAAGTACCTTTCCATCTTTAAATCTGAAGTGCTATACAACACTAATCATTAATCAAACAACCAGAAGTAACAGTTCCTATTCATCCTGCTATCTATGATTCATATCAATGGATGATTTTCAAGATACATAGCTGTAGGCAAATATTTACAGTAAGTAAAGTAATGCAGCGTTATTTGGTCAAATCCTTTATCCTTCTGGGTACAATGGTCAATTTTATTGAACTATATCAGGGGTTCTCAACCTTGGCAACTTTAAGACTTGTGGACTTCAACTTCCAGAATTCCTCAGCCAGCTTTGCTGGCTGAGGAATTCTGGGAGTTGAAGTCCACAAGTCTTAAAGTTGCCAAGGTTGAGAACCCCTGAACTATATGAACATGGAGAATTACATCATCCCATCATTCACCAGCTCTGCCAATGGAATGATTATGAAAGGAGCCACAAAGATAGACATAGTTGTACTAAAATACTTTTTAATGAAAGTTAGACAAGTTTCTTTGAGAAGCCATAGCAGAATAATAGTAATAAAGCATTTGACATAAGACATCTAGAGAGATGCTGAGTGGACAAGATAGTTCTTATAAAAAGTAGGATGGAGTGCAATGAAAACAGTACTGAGTATGCTTGCTTGGTATGCTGAAGCAAAAGCAATCCAGAAGGTCATCAACATAAATGATCATAAGATGAAGTATTGCTAAAATCAATACACTCCAGGTTGAAATGAGAAGGGACGCAAGTCAATACATATGGAAGCACTTGAGCTAGAAATCTAAACAATTGTCTAATAAAGGTTAGATTGTGGAAATGTCTATGAAGTAAGTATGTAGAGAAAAGTGGGATAAGGTATCATGTTTCAACAAAGAAGGAAAAAATGAAGGGGACACTATGCTTCAGCAAAGACTAGAGATCGTGTTTTTATTGCTTGTAATAAAGGAATCCTGAATGTGGGGATTAATTCAAGTAGAATCCTTGAGAGAGACAGTTTGGAATGGTGGTTAAGCCACCAGGAGACCATGAGTTCTAGTCCTATCGTGGGCACAAAGTCAACTGGGTAATCTTGGGCCAGTCACTTTCTCTTAGCCCTAGGAAGGAGAAATGGTAAGCCACTTCCAAAATTTTGCCAGGAAAATAATAAGCACTTATCCAGGTGGGTCAAGACTAACTCAAAGGCAATATATTTATCCTCTACATCAGGGGTGTCAAACTGCCAGCCCATGGGCCAGATGCATCACGCTAAAACTGCGCCTACCCCATTGCCGGCGATGGGAAAGTCATGATATGTCGCGACACATCACATGAAGTCACGAGTTTGACACCCATGCTCTACCTGATAGATTTTCTGTATGGTAGTATAGATTTTTTTTTACAGATATGGAGAATACAGTTCAGGAGATCTAGACTTTTTCTTGAGAAAAAGATTTTGAGGAGCAATCACTTTTATGCAATAGTAACTAACTATATGTTAAGGTTCCAACTGATGAATCCAACAAAGTAAGCACAGCTGAGACGATTCAATCTCTAATGCAAAACTTTATTGAGTACATCATTTTGGCACAGATGAACGGAAAATCACCCCTAAATTGCTATATTAAAAGTATAGAAACCTCCCTCCTCTCATTAGTGCAGGTCACATTATTTAATTATGAGTTAGAAATTATTATGAGAGAATGTCTTCAGTTCTCAGTAATCAAATCTTGAAAGTCCTTGGTTCTCACGAATGGCCTCTTGATATCAGCAGTTCAAATTCCATTCTCCCTTCCCCTGAAACAGCATAGGCATTCTGCAAGACTTGACACTATATATCCTTATTATAATCACAATATTGGCTAGTATCATTACAAATTTCACTTAGAAAGATGTATTTCTTTTTTTAAAAAACCTCTCCCTTTACATATTAGGGAAAAGTCTTCTAGTTAGACATTTGCAACAGTGTTAACAAAGCACCTAGGGCACACATCACACTTCTCTATCCTAGCTTATCGCACCTGGTTGCTGTTTGACAACTATGCTTTGAGACAGTGCTTTGAATTCCATCACTGAAAACCCCATTACATACCTATTCTTATTTATTATACTTCTCTGTCATCTTCCTACCAGAAATTAGCTAATGATTGGCATGATGTGTACCTCCCTCCACTTAAAATTAAATTGGGAGTTTCTCAAATGCAAAAGACTGAACAGCTCTTGGTATACAGCCGGTTACAAATAAAATTTCCTTAATACTTATTAATCAAACAATGATGACATTAGGAAACAAAAATATCCTGGCCTACTGTAGCAGACATGAGCTCCATTCCAAAGTATTTTTATACATTTCTGTTAGTGTAACAGGAAACTAGATGAGGTTTCTCAATATTTCTCATGGGAAACATCAATACTTACTATAAGTGACCTAACATAGCCAACACCCAGAGAGGAAATTGCAAATCAAATCTAAATGCTGTGTGACAAACTGGAAATCATCATGATAGATCCAAAAGTAAGCTCTGGATGCTTGACTGCTAAGAGATCGGTATTGCTTTAAAGGTATACTTTATGTCAATCAACATTAAATTCCTTATCCTCATTTCTACCAAGAAAACATGAAAAGGCCAATTAAAGCCCAACTAATGGCATGTTCAAAGCTTTCCAGTTTGCTCTGTGTCTGGCATTAGACACACAGAGAAAGCTGGTGAACCTCTGAAAAATCACTAGGTGAGCAGTGGACAAAAGACTGTAATCCAAAATAAAAATGAGAATTAAACATTTGTATGTTGTACAAGTAGAATACAGAACAGATGAAAGTGGTGTGTATTTTGTTCCTCAATGTGAAAAAGTCTCTACAACTCACCTTGATCTCCTGTGACTATGGGTATTTCTTTGTGGCTTGAATAAATGTTACTCATTCAGAGCACATATATAATTTATCTTCCTTTCCCCTACAACCTATTTCCTCATGAATGTCTCTTATATATAGACACTCTATAATGTTATGCTCATAACATGGTAGATTTTTGTACACATTAAAAATGTACACATTTTGTACACATGAATAATCTGTTGGATCTACTTCTAGGTTTAGAAATTCCATATTCTAAATTCTAGATTTAGTTTTATATGCTGTTATTGGTTTCTTATTTGTTATTTATTTTCAGCCATTTTCTTAACATCTTAACTTGGGGATAGGCAAGTTAGAAATCATTTAATTATTGTGAAATATCCTACTTTATAAATTAATACATTTATACTGATTTGTTTCCTAAAATTACAATCCATCCTATTAGCAAAACAGGTTATAGTTTGATAACTATAGTTTTCCACATACTCCACATAAAAGTTTAGAAGTTTTTACTCAACTCAAAACAGTCGGAAATAGTTTTATTTTTGTAAATCTTTTACTGGTTTCAAGTGATATATACAACGCAATACATTCTTCCTTTATGTTTCATTACTTTATTAAGCATGCCCCATTAAATCACTTTTCCCAATTCTAACCTCCTCAAAAAACTCACTCATGATTCAAGGTTACTGATATATTCATTTTTGATATATATTTTTTTTTTGTAGATGTGTTTTGTCTCTCCCTCATTCTTAACTAAAATCTATTTTCTACTTCAACAAGTACAGCTATTATCCTGCTGGGAGAAACCCCAAAGATTTTTTTTATATACCTCCAGGATCCTCCAAAGCATGCTGATTTCTTCATCTTATCTCGCAGTACAGTTTTGCCTACACAGCTGACATAACTCAGCAGCTGAGTTCATTTTAATAGATACAAATGGGGTCTATATTGAAATTTCGCAATATGGAATATACTCATTCACGATTCCAGCTAGCATAGTTCTATTGTGATGACATTTGAGATTCTCTTCTTTCCACTCTCTTCAGGTTTCCAATATCGCCTCCCAGATACTTAGCACTCTATGAGTAGGCTCCTCCCTCCTAGAGGTTGTAGATGTTTTGCGCTTTTTCAAACTTAGAATTCCTTGAATTCTCCATGGAACCTTTTCGCAAGCCTGTCATGAGATGATTTTATCTGACATAAGGTATGACCTTATGTTTGTTTCACAAAGCATACTACCTAAATTAGTACAACAGGAATATTGATATTTGATATAGAAATGATTGGATCTCCAATCTGATGTATTGCTTTCACCTTGCTTTTTGTGATTCCAGCAAAGGTAGTTATTTCTTAATTGCAAGCTACTTAATAAAAGCACAGGCACACATAGACAATACATAAACATATATTAAACATACTCTAAGCAAAAGGGTCTGTCTATTTAGTTCAGCACACTAGATTTGTCTTAACTGCAATGACAGACTGTGTGCACATTTTATATTGAAAGAATGACATAGAAATACGATCTGCAGTTTCTTTTACTTATGACTTTGGCTCTGTTTTGTAACACATGACTTTATTGTTCTGTATTTTATATTCTGGATTCTTATATGAACTAATAGTTAATCAATAAAAGCATTATTATTTATTATGTCTGGAAACACATTCCAGGATATAGTAAAACACAAATAAAAAGCAATTACTTTCACTGCATAATCACTTCTTTAATTTAGAATGATAGCAATTTTGGTATAGTTAACTACTTAAATTGAACAAATTTAATTACTGAATAGCTGGGAGGTGCTAATTTGATCCAGGAAACCACCACTGTTCTACAAAGTACCTGCATTCTTATGAAGGAGCAAGTAATTAGGAATGCTCCTTAACTTCCTTTACAATTTGATTTTCAAATAGAAGCATCAGAAAGAGCACATTTCATCTCTTACTTCATTATCAGAAAGAAAATTTAATCTTGTGAATGTCACTATACTACAGTAATTTCTCATTTGAGAAGGTAAAGTCTAAAGACTGCATCTACCACAGCAAGTTGTCATTAATTTTATTAATGGAAACGGTAAAGAAAGATTGTAACCCACTTTCACTGTTAACTAACATCCGGACTCCATTCAACAAAACAGTTTTAATATATAAAGCCTTATATGTCCTGGATTCTGTGTACCTAAGTTACCTTCTTGCATATACTATACTATCCACATAAGATCTTTAAGTAAGTCACTGCTAGCAGTTCCATCTGCCCTACAAATCGCAGACAAACCCTTCTGAAAACAGCATTTGTTA
The DNA here is from genome assembly GCA_034064705.1 of Bothrops alternatus. NCBI lineage: Eukaryota > Metazoa > Chordata > Lepidosauria > Squamata > Viperidae > Bothrops > Bothrops alternatus. The sequence goes on from JARGCV010000007.1 coordinate 595,246, forward strand.
CAAGGAAAACTCAGAGAAATATGATACTCTCTCTTCCAAGTTCCAAAATGTATTCTATTCATATACTATTCATATACTACCATACTTGCCTAATTTTCAGCTTTCCTCCACCATCCCACTTAAAAAAAGAAAAAAACAATCTGTTCTGGAAGAAAACATTTTGAGGAGACTTAGGAGTTGGAGAGCTAAACAAGTTAAGGAGAAATCTGCAGATAAAAAAAGTCCAGGCTTAATATTTGTAAAGGTTCTAATATAGTTAACTTTTTTTTAAAAAAAAAAGCTATATTTACCTCTAATCTAAGGTACAGATTTGGTGTTAAAATTTGTAGTGTAAAAAATGCATTTGTTCTGATTTATCTAGATATTTCTCTGGACATGATTTATGGTTTAATGGAATTAACAAATAGCAGAAATATAGTTAAGGAATATGATTTGAAAGGCACAACTATCAGGTTAATTACATGACTTCTAACTAGGAAAGCCTTCTAACTAGTGTTATTCCCCAGAGATGAGTTACAGGTTAAATATACTAAGTTAGGCTAAAGTTATTAAGCAAAAGATACAATCAACATTTTCAGGGCTGATTTCCAAGTGCATGGTATTGTACCTGGCACCAGAAACAAATGTATATTTTACACTACAAATTTTAACACCAAATCTGTACCTTAGATTGTAGATAAATCTAGCTAATCCTGTTGTATCTCCAAGAAATACACATTCACAAGTTTTTCATTTTATACAGGACAAAGACGGTCTGAATGCCCCATAAATGAACAATATAGAATCTTATCTGTAAAAGTTTGGAAAAAAGGCTGGTCAGGAAATTTCCAAAATCAATAATTATGTTGACCCTTGGAGTTTTTAGTCAGAGTATAAGCAGGTAAGACATTTATTACAGAACATTATGGCACACATAAGAACAGTTATTAAGAACAGTTGTTTCTCATATAATGGCAGGTAAAAATCCACTAGTGTGAATTATATCCCTGTTTTTATAATTTATGGAGATATTCCTAGTAACATTTATTCACAGAAGTGACTGAATAACTTATAAGAAAAAGTAAACAGAGAGTAAAGGAGCTCTTTTTTATGATTTTTAACCTGATTTTCAACAATAAACAAATTCTCTGAAGAACATTTTTCCTTGCATATCATGTTCATCTTTGTATACATGCAACACAATCATTGTATTACTTCTTTTTTAGTCAAGTAATGTTACAAAGGAAATAAGAAGAAAGCCCAAGAAGTAAAGGATAAAGGCAGAAAAAGCTCAATCTAGCACAGGCAGTTTTTGCTTTACAACAGCAATTATGAAGTGGCATAGCTGTAAAGCATGACATTGACTGCAACAACATTTAGCAACATTAGTTCCAGCACTTCCTGTTACTGTTGTTAAGCAAATTCTGCACTGTCCTTAAGTGTGAGGTCACGTGTTTGCTATTTGCGACCTCTGTCCGGCTTCCCCATTGACTTTGCCTTTGTGAAGCTAGCAGTGAAGGTCACAAATGGCAATCGTGACCATGGGATACTGTGGTTGTAATATGTACAAGGATGAGTCATCAGTACTATTCAATCAGTGTTATTGTTAAGTCTGAATGGTCACTGGAAGAGTGATTGTTAAGCAAAGTGTATATGAACATTCATTACTCCATTCCGTATCTCTCTATACCTTTCTAGCTTTACACAATTTCCTTGGGCCTATCATATACACAGTATCACTTTATACATTGCCATTCATTCTCTCTCTTTTTCAACATATCAACTTAAATTCAACCACAATATTCTTGGTCTTTGTCTTCTTTCCCGCTCACCCCTTCCTTGATTTATTTTGTAATTTAGTCCTCTTTTTTTCCCCTCTTTGATGGAATAAACCACCTCAAAATGTTTCTTCGGCGTCTTCTCAATTTTGTCTCTAATTCAGTTCAATTCACTCAGCACTCATTCATTCTTGACTGTATTTCTTTGTGTTTTACCACACGCATTCTTAACATACCTTTCCTACTTTTCTTTCAATAAACATTCATCCCTCACTACTGACTAACTAAAACCCTTTATGGTTGTAACATTTGAAAATCCAAATGGAATGGGACAAGATTATTTATGAGACCCAGAGTGGATAAAAATCGATGATTTTTTTTAAAAAATTAAAAAATCGGACTTTTTAAATTTAATTTGGATTTTTTTAAATTTTAATAAATTTATTTTAATAAAATGCTTTTGGAGTAAAAAAACTATCTAAATATAGTTTTCTATTTAAGATACATTAATAATTTAGTTTGTTCAACATAAAATGGATCTTAATTATGTAGCATGAGGTATATTCTGCAATATTTACATTTTTTGTAAACTCATTCAGTGAATCCAAGCTCTACAAGTTGAGATAGCATGTGCTGCATTGATGCATTCACACAATTTCACAGTAACCATGAGATAAATCATAAAACAAAGTTCAGAAATATTCCTTTATCCCATTGTTTTGCAAATCTACATACACTACAAACTGTATGATTGTTTGAAGAGAAATGCATCTGTACCAGGCTAAAAGAATTTGAGTAGTGATTAACCTATTAACCTAAAATCAGTTCTGATATCGCTGTTTTACTAACCTGACAGCTTATTATTCTAAATAGGAAACTTTCATTTTGCTTGCAAATAATAATATTAAAGGTTCTAACTACCAGCAAGAATGAGTCCTTTCATATAAAGAGCATCTGTCATGATTTAAATCGAGTTGATTTAAATCGAGTTGATTTAAATCAAGCCTTTTTACTAGTGATTTAAATCATGATTTAAATTGACTTAATTTAAATCGACTTGATTTAAATCAAATCCACCCTAATGAGACCCCTATCTCCACAGGCTTCTGCCCATCCCAATATCTGGGATGAGCGAGTATGCTGCAGGTACACTGGTGAAACCATATCATTTGAGGGCTTTCAGGAAGTGTATCTGCCAAGTGGAACAGATTCACCTGAGATATGGAGAGCCCTTACCCTCTTGGCATTTTCAAGGCTGTGAAGACCACGGTTTTCCCTCAGCCAGGAATTTTGAGGAAGCTTTTGCATGGGCGCAGTTTGTCTAATAAGCTGATAATGTGATTTTAAGGCCCTTGACTCAGTTTCTTTTTAATGGTTCTGTATAGCTGGTTTGTTTCTATTTCCCTTTTCTACCCAGAGTTCTTTAGTTAATGGGTGGATAAATAAATGAATTGATTAATAAACAAACTTTATACTTGATATTTCTCCATTGATTTTCCCATCAATCATACAATCTCACATTTGCAACAACAAATTTGTCTTAGTCAGCAAATTAGTATTGTCTACATATTGTAACATGAGCAGTCATATATATATGAGCAGCAAGGGACATTACATCTTAACTACATGCTTAATATTGAATCATTTGGTAAGTATTTCATTTACTCTCATATATGCTTTACTTCCATCATATTCTGTTATTATTACATTATTATTGCATTATAGCCATTAGCTCATATAAATTTGTTTATTTATCAATTTTATACGTCACTTCAATCACACTTCACAACTCTGAGCGAACGCTTAATATTGAATCATTTGGTAAGTATTTCATTTACTCTCATATATGCTTTACTTCCATCATATTCTGTTATTATTACATTATTATTGCATTATAGCCATTAGCTCATATAAATTTGTTTATTTATCAAGTTTATACGTCACTTCAATCACACTTCACAACTCTGAGCGAACTGACAACAAAATAAAGCAAATCAAAAAACAGAAAACCACCCACCCACACTAGGGGCTTACAACTCCTTATTTTCACACAGACATATAGCTCCGGAGGAAGGAATGACAACTAACCCTTATTCTGGGGCAGCTGGAAAGTTCCTTTTCAATTTTTCCTTGTATGTTAGCAGAATAATAGCATTTGGTTCAATTCCATTCTCCAACATATCACCACCATTCACACAGAAATCCAAAATAGTCCAAAACTCTCTCACTTCAGTTTCTTCCCAAATTATTTCATTGTTTTAGTTCCATTCATTTGGTTGAAGGCTCTTTGTTTAGCCGTTTTTACTGCTTCCAAACAATTTTATTCCTGTTAGGATCACCCTGCATTTTCTCTATTTAATTACCTTAACTGTTCCTTGCTCCTCACAATCATAATTCTATATACCTGCAAGAGACTGCACAAGAAGCAGTGAATGCTCCAACACTGGAAGTTTTTGTTTTTTTTTGTTTTGGGTAAAAAATTAACATCAAACATAAGATCATATTAGAAAGCAATCATCATATAACCTGCAATACAACACTAAGGATTAGTCTTTGTGAGCGTCTGGTTTAGTAAACATTCCTCTTATATAAGTTTTTAAGAAGAGACTGGACAGCCATTTGTCTGAAATGGTATAGGGTTTCCTGCCTGAGCCAGGGGTTGGACTAGATGACCTCTAAGGTCCCTTCCAACATTATTAGTATTGTTGTTGTTGTTGTTGTTACAAGGCCAGAAGAGGATTTGGTTACTCTGAGAACAGAGATGAAGTCTATGGAGAAGAACATGTCAAAAAACTCCACCTTAATTGCTTTGCTATAAAGTCTGTTTAGAAACTATTTTTTTACAGTTTTATGTCTTTGCCCTGATTAGTAATAAAGATGCTTTAATTAAATCCTTGTGGTTCTTGCTTCTATCGTTTGTCTGTAATGTAGGCTTGACAATACGGAAATTATAAATAACTCTTTTTTTCTCTCATTCTAAACAATTTCCACATCTTATTTTCTTTTCTTCTTTGTCTATTTTTCACCAAGAGCCATATCTTACTCTATCACAGCGGTTCTCAACCTATGGGTCGCGACCCCATTTGGGGTCGAACGACCGTTTCGCGGGGATCGCCGGACACCGCGGTCCGCCATTTTGTTTTTGTTTTTTAAATTTTTTTATTTTTTTTCGTCGCGCGCGCGTCGCGCATGCGCGGATTGGCCCATCGCGGTCCGCCATTTTGTTTTTTGGGGGAATTTTTTTATTTTTTTTGTTGCGCGCGCGCCACGCATGCGCGGATTGGCCCGTCGCAGTCCGCCATTTTGTTTTTTGGGGGGGATTTTTTTTGTCGCGCGCGCCGCGCATGCGCGGATCGGGCCGTTGCGCGCGCGCCACGCATGCACGGATCGGCCCGTCGCGGTCCGCCATTTTGTTTTTCTTTTGTTTTTGTTCATCGCGCGCGCGCCGCGCATGCGCGGGTTGGCCCGTTGCGCACGCACATGCGCACGCCCGGGTCGGGTCGCGGCGCGCATGGGCGGCGCAAGTGGGGTCTCAACCTGAAAAAGGTTGAGAACCACTGCTCTATCAAATAATGGTATGTCCTATAATTGTGTTGTTTTATTCACGGATGCTTCAATCGTGAAACTGAAATAGTTATATAACGAAAGATTCCAAGAACGTGAAGAGTACATTAGATAAAATATGTTATACTTACTTAAATAATAATAGCATCATTATGGCTGCAGGAAGGCTGTCACGAGTAAAACCCTCTTGTAGTTTACCACCACTTGTGCTTCTCAAGCAATGGCATGTGTAAAAAGCAGCATCACAGCCCTTCTGAAAGAGAAGATCTTCCTTCAAATAGTTGGGGTCCTAAATACTAGTGTCCTAAGTCATTTAGAGTATTGAAAGCAACATGTAGCAACTTGACTTGCACGTGGTAATAAACTGTTAGTGCGCTTATCAAATATGTAGTGATCATAGAAATCTAGCAATTTGGCTCAGCCAAATTTCTAACAGCAGTATTCTCCATTAAGTTTGCAAGTCATTCCCTAAAATATCATTCAGACGGTCCTTTCATGGATTAGTGAACTTCCTACAAATAATTCAACATTTAATGTCCATGACTTTATCCTCAACTTGCCTCTGATTATACATTTGGCCATGGGAGAAAAGAGGAAAGGGAAAGGAAGAGAAGAAGAGCACTAAAAGGCCAGGGGTAGGCAAACCTGGCTCTTTTATGACTCGTGGACTTCAATTTCCAGAAATTGAAGTCCACGAGTCATAAAAGAGCCAAGTTTGCCTACCCCTGGCCTATCCTATAGTAACCTTGGTAACCATTATTTCCTTCCTGTGACAGCCACTGGGATGTCAAAAAATTCTCTGTTCTTGCCGTAAATTTGCCTAGGATTCTGTTCTTTCTTCAAACCACTTATTTTGACAAATGTTTATTGAAACTAAGTAAATGGTGTTAGACTGAACTTTTCCAAACAAGGGCTAAAGTGCTGAAAGCAATGAAAATTGTCTGTAAGTCTAACATTATCCCCAAAAGTGACTGATCTGCCATGCAATCAGCCTGTAATTTCATGTTTTGCAAAATTAGGCCAACACAGCATCTTCGTTTAAGCATCTGAATCTTTGAATATGCTAAACACTGAATTAATTGCATCACAAACGTAAGCTAAGAACACTGCAAATTATAATGCGGGTAGTCTTCTATTTATGTCCGTTTCATTTAGCAACCATTTGGAGGAGCTGAAAAAAGTGAATTACTACCAGACCTCACACTTAAAACTATTGCAGCATCCCTACGATCAAAATTCAGGTACTGGACAACCAGCATATATTTAAAATGATTGCAAGATTCCTGTGTCTATTTGCAACTTTCCCAGCTGTTTTCCAAAAAGCAAAGTCAATGGAGGAAGCTGGTTCACTTAACAATCATGCAATTCACTTAACCATCAGTGATTTCAATCAGCAGCCACATCAAAAGAGGTAATAATATCAGGTGCAACTAAGGACTGCTTTGTTTAATGAACACCCAGTCTCAATTGTAGTCATAGGTCAAGGACTGGTCCCAATGATTGGATGCTGTTTTTTATTTAAATATCAATTTTGACAGTCTGATCAATTATAAAACTAGAATTTAGAAACTATAGGCATATTAATTCTTGTATGTGTTTGTGTATGTGTTTAAGAATCACACCTGATGACTCACAAAGAATCAATTCAAGAATGTTACATTTTAACCATAAAGATATGCATTCCTAAAAAATATTTATTTACTAAGACTGAATGTTAATACCTTAAAAAACATACTCATTCTAACATAAGCACAACCAGTTAATGATCTAATCCAAAAAGCCTTCAGAAACTCCAGATTCCTACCCCCAAAGTGAGAGAACCTTTGAACACTTTGCAAGTTTGTACACCAAACATATTTGCAGAGATAAAGGGAAATTACGGAAACACACAACTGGCAATATTTCGCGCAAATCTCTAACTGATCTACATCAGCTATAATTTGCAAGATACATACCGGTACCTAACCCACTTCCCCCTTTTAGAGGATCCCATTATTAGAGCTCTCTTTGAATGCATCTGGAGGAGACTTTTATCTGGCAGTTACTAGGAAGACCCTATAATGACACATTAATTCAGGGTCCCAAGTACAGCTGTTACATAACATTTCTCTCAAGCGTAACCAGTGGCCTCAAACAATTAAGAATATTCTTTGTTTCCTTTCTTTTTCTTCTCTCTTTTTTTTTCAGTGAAATGATCAAAACTTGGGGTGGGGGACAGCACATCCTGCATAAAACCGCATCCTGAACAAGCATCACCACGATTCATTGTAAATAAATATTCTCTCCTTGCAGCACTTCCGTCAACTGTCATTGCCTTGGCTCCAATCACCTTTCAAGTCCAAACAGGATAGCAGAGAAAAGCGAGTGAGATGGCAGATATGAGGTTTAATTTGCTTTTTCCTGCAGTTTTCTTTGGCGGTGTGCTTCAATTCTTTGGGACTGCCAGCTGTCTGGAATCACTCCTGGACCCATTTTTTTCCTGTTAACCTTCATAATTGTATTATGATGGGCAATCCCACAAACTGTGCTACAAAAGCTGTAAAAGAGCAGTCTTCCTCCTTTCCTCCCTCTTCCTCTCTTAGATAAGCAACCAGATTTAAAAAACTGTTGTCGCTTGCAGACAGAGATGCCAAACTGCAAACTGCTGGAGAGGTTTGGCCACCTATCACGCCACATTTAAGATAATATGCTGCAGTGTTAAAAATAGAAAAGAAACATTAAGGTGAAAAGGGGGAAAAGATGATTAAAGTCTAAAATGAAAATTTTAGGCAGATCAAAGATACCACATCGATAGTGCTATGCTGGAAACAAGTTATTACTAGACAAAGGGAGGCTTCTCTGGGCTTACAGAAAGTATCGTGGGTCTTTACATACTGTACTTATCCAAATAAATAGTGAAAGTTGTGCATTGAAAGCTATGACATGTGTGTAACAACAAGAGGAAAAAACAGACAGTATGTTGAAAGCAGGATGTTTGTTGTAGGTGTAACTTCTCATAAACATCATTCATGCAGGATGTTATAGCACAGTCGAGTCCCTGCCCTGGGGTGGTGAGAAACAGCCTTGGCAGACATATCCTAAAAGAGGGTGGGGTGGGTGGAGCACTCTCTGATGCACAGAGTCCCCTCCCGACAGCTATATCCAAGCACAAAAAGGAGCAATTTAATTAATAAAAAGAAAATGATGCATTATACACGGGAACTTATTATGAATAAGCTTAGATGTCTTCAAGGCCTCTGTGAAATCATGTTCTCACAATTTGCTCTTAAGATATGACTTGATATCCTGGCAGCTACATCTTCTAAAAATGGCTCATTTTCTATGAGACTGGTTTGAAAAAGTGTGATCTAAAGCTAGTGGGTTTTTGTTTTTTGCTTTTGTCTCTTGGGGAAATATAGTGGAAGTTCCTAACAATTACAATCAGCAGATTTTCTGCTGAATCTCTCTCCCTTGGTTTTAATCATTCAGCAAATCCTGTACAAGCAACTTTAAATCACTATGATGTCTTCATCCTGGTAATCATTATTGGTGTAATAAAAACATTAGAAAAAGCAAAGGGGTTGCTTTCATATACTCTTTCAATATTCTCTCTCTCTCTCTCTCTCTCTCTCTCTCTCTCTCTCTCTCTCTCTCTCTCTCACACACACACACACACACACACACACACACACACTAACATCTTGGATTCAATCTCCCATATGCAAGGCACTTTGCTCCACTATCACTGTCTCTGTACAGTGAATTATTCAGAAGTGGTGGCTTATACCAAGCATTACAGAATTTTCTCAGTACTACTGCAACAGTTCAGAATTTAAGATGTGTAGCAGTAAATAAAAATTGTCTCAGTTTGTAAAACCTGCTGCAACCATAGTTTACCACATAGCAATAACAAAGTACAATGATTTAAAGCAACTTCTCATAAGCTTGTTGCTCTCCCTAATGTGTTAATCTTCAATTCCTATAAACTTCAGCCAACACAGGCAAGGGCAAACTTGGAGACTTTAGAAACTGAAGCCCAACACATCTTGAATACATTGTGTTGTAGTGAGTTCTTGTACAAAGTTGTCATACATGGAAATTAGAATATAACAGATGGCTGAGCTCATTCCATAACATTACATTTATTTATTTGTTAATTTGATTTATATAGCTGCTCATCTCACATTGATGACTCTGGGCAGCTCAAATAATTAAAACAACACACACACACACACACACAGCCAAGCAAATAGTAAACAAGACTGCTTATTTCCTCTTGGATCATACATTGTATTCCACTCTCTATTTTTCCAGTACAGAGTTAAACTATTAGTTCAATAGATATGCCAGCAATAGCAATAACACTTAGACTTATATACTGCTTTATAGTACTTTATAACTCTCTAAGCAGTTTACAGAGTCAGCCTATGGCCCCAAAATTTAGGTTCTCATTTTACCGATCTCTGAAGGATGGAAGGCAGAGTCAATCTTGAGCCAATCAGGATCAAATTCCTGACAGAGGGCAGAGTTAGCCTGCACTACTGCACTACTGCATTCTAACCACTGTTCCACCACGGCTCATGGACAGATTAGGCCTTGACTATAAAAGTTTGAAGGATCATTAGATATCTAAGAAATATAGAAAATTCTAATCCTTTGCTTCTATCCAGTAGTCCTCCGGATTTTACAGTCAACCACCCCAACGATGCCCTTGCCGTGCTGACCCAGTGCCTGGAGGCCGTGCGGGTATGGATGGGGAGAAACGGACTCAAGCTCAACCCCTCCAAGACCGAGTGGCTGTGGTTACCGTCGTCCCGGTACAGCCAGCTGATTCCATCGCTGTGTATTGGGGGCGAAACAGTGGCTCCCACAGAAAGGGTTCGCAACTTGGGAATCCTCCTGGACTCACGGCTGTCCTTAGAGGACCATCTGACGGCCGTGGCCGGGAGGATGTTCCACCAGGTTCGCCTGGTGCGCCAGTTGCGTCCCTTCCTAGACCGGGACTCGCTACGCACAGTCACTCATGCCCTCGTGACCTCCAGGCTGGACTACTGTAATGCTCTCTACATGGGGCTCCCCTTGAGGTGCATCCGGAAGCTCCAACTTGCCCAGAATGCGGCCGCGCGGGTAGTGATGGGAGCGTCGTGGCGCTCCCACGTAACACCGCTCCTGCGTGAGTTGCACTGGTTGCCGGTGGTCTTTCGGGTGCGGTTCAAGGTGTTAGTGACCACTTTTAAAGCGCTCCATGGCATCGGACCCGGATACTTACAGGACCGTCTACTGCCAGCAAATACCTCCCGCCGTCCGGTACGCTCCCACAGAGAGGGCCTCCTCAGGGAGCCGTCGGCCAGACAGTGCCGGCTGGCGACCCCCAGGGGGAGAGCCTTCTCTGTGGGAGCTCCCACGTTATGGAACGAGCTCCCCCCCGAACTCCGTATAATAACAGATTTACGCACCTTCCGTCGGGAACTAAAAACATTCCTTTTCCGACAGGCCGGCCTGGCATAGAAGCTTCGGTTCCAATAGGATCAAAATGTTTTAAGGGGACTGAGTATTTTTTAAATTTTGTATGTTTTGGGTTTTAGGATTTTGGCCAAATGATTTAATTTATTTTTAATTATTTTAAATTTTGTATATTTATATGTTTTTTAAATTTTAGGCTGTACACCGCCCCGAGTCCTTCGGGAGAGGGGCGGTATAGAAATTTAATAAAATAAAATTAAAAAAAATAAATAAATATGTTATATAATTTTTAAAAAACCTTAGAGTAAGGATGTGATACTGCAAGTTAAGAAAAGGCTTGCTACACATATGCTAGGAAAAGTTGACTGTTTTCTGCCAATAAATTGTGATTCAAGAATTTCAAGGCCATCTATACACTAATGGTTTATCTTAAAATATAGATTTCCTTGGCTGAGCAATCATCGAGCATGATGGATGCTGGTGAAGGAAGGAAGAACAATCAAGCAGATATTTGTTTGTTTTAAACTTTGCAGACATCCAACTTCCTTCAAGCATGAGGATACCACAATCTAGTTTCTCACTAATTCTGTTATGTCTTCAGAACTTGTTATCTTTATTAGTAGTTGCCCTGAAGCAATAGTGGATGAAAGCTTAAGTTATCCTGAACTAGTTCTATAGCTAGCAAAAGAACTAAAAAAGATATTAATATGTTCATATTAATGAAAAAGTCATATAAAGCTAAAAAGCTGGGAAGCTCATGTACACTCCCAAGCCCAGTGTAAGAGTTTTGCAATTCTACACTTCCCATTAAGCATTTACAAAGCTGTGGTCATAGTTAAAGATCTTTGAAAACCAATCTGATAAGGAAGGATGTAATAAATTAAGAAACACAGTCTACCTGGAGTTGGGGAGGTCACCGCTCATCAAATCCTTTTTGACTTTGTATTTTAATTATTTGATGAAAATACCTGTCCATAGGTTTAGACTACAAAACTACAAAAGACCACTGATCAATAAAGGTATTTTTCAGCAAAGTAACAAAAAGATGTATGTGCTCAGAGCAGTTTGCAACATTTCAGTTTCTCTTCTCTGTCATTTTCCCCTTTTCTTTACTTATTTTCTCACAAGGGCAACTGAAAAAAGTAGAATTATCAACATCAGAAATAACTGATATGCAATACCCTCATGTGTCTATACTTGAATCTCCCTTAACTTATTAGAAATGTTTTATAAAGTAGGAAGTAATAAAAGAGAAAAAGAAATGGCATAGTATGAAATAAAAATGACAACAAAAGGAAGCAATTTCTGGAAGCTGTGGCCCAACAAATCTTGATTGCAAAAATCTGAATAAATAGCAGATGGCAGCAAAGAGGGCAATTCTTTTTGCCATCTAGTGGTTCTGCAAATTTTTGCAGCCCACAGCTGTTAGAAATAATGAGAAAATCTTTTTTGCATTAAAATGATGGCCTAGTCCAGGGCTTTCCAACCGGTGGTACGCATAGATACTTTTAGCACCTGGCAGCTGGTATGCGACCCCCTAGCCAAGTGTAGTGGGGGAGGGATCGAGCTAAAGCGGCGGCGCACAGGCCTGGAGGAAATCAGCTGGAGCTACAGGGCTCTGCAGAAGCCTCAGGATCTGTGTGTGCGGCTGCATGCTGATTGGAGCTTCTGAAGCACCCGGAAGAGAAAAGAAGGAGGAGGGCAGAGAGAAGAGAAGCTATAACAGGAGCAAGTTTTGGCGGGAGATGGAGAGAAAAAAACATATGGAGAAAGAGAGAAAAGAGAAGAGGCTTTTGTTAGTGAAGCGGTGAGGAGAGAACGAGTGAGAGGTTTTTGCGAGTGAATTGTGAGAGAGCGAGTGGCTTTTGCAAGCAAAGTGTGAGTGAGTGAAAGAGAGCGAGAGAGAGAGAGAGAGAGAGAGAGGCTTTGGGGAGCAAAGTGTGTGTGTGTGTGTGTGTGAGAGAGAGAGAGAGAGAGAGAGAGGCTTTTGGGAGGAAAGTGTAAGTGAGTAAAAGCAAGAGAGAGGGGGGGCTTTTGCAAGCAAAGTGAGTGAGTGAAAGAGCGAGAGTGAGCGAGAGGCTTTTGCGAGCAAAATGTGAGTGAAAGAGTGAGAGAGAGCGAGGGGCTTTTGCGAGCAAAGGATGAGAGAAAAAGGGAAAAGTGAGGGGGAGAAGAGAAAAATAAAAGAAAAGGCATTGATTTATGACTTCCTCTGTTGCTGTAGAAGGAAGCATTAACATTGAACCTCAATGTTTTCCTTTTCCATATTATAAACTAGCCATTTCTATAACAAGAAATGAATCTAACCAGTAAAGCCCAAATCCCCTTTTTTTTAAGTCATCAAGTTTCTGACACTTTGCTAAGCACTGGTGGTACTCAAATATTGTCAAGTCCTAAAAGTAGTACAATCTGTGAAAAGGTTGAAAAGCCCTGGCCTAGTCTACCAAATATGCCAATAATTATCATATGCTTTACCAAGGCACTGTGCATACCAGAAAAACACAATAGCTGTAATGTTCAATTCAATAAAAATAAATTCTTAATTGAACAATCAATCAATGACAAATACTAACACTAAGACAAACTAAGTATAACAACCACACAGTGTGTTCTATATGACAAAGCAAATATAAATCCATAATAAAATAAAATGGGTATCAACCCAGGATCTATCAATAAAGGTAGAGTAGATAATCTGGCCCTGCATTAACCCACTAATTTGAAGTAAAACTTCCTTAAATCCCAACTTTCATAAGAGATGAAGCTAAATTCAGCTATCTCAACTGGAAATTAATATGCATAGTTTAATATTATTGTTAATGGGTGATCATGACTGGAAAAGAAATTACTATAAACTGTTAAGTAATGGTTCTCAGACATAACAAACCAAGTTCAGAAATCAGCTTGAACAGATTTAAAGCCACTTGAGAAATTTTACTCATACAGTGCTTATATAGTAAACGTTAAGTCCCAATGCTTTTGGAAATGACTTTTTATACTCTGAATTAATTCATCTGAAATTTTTATTTTAACCAAGCAGATGTTTCCACTGGGTTAAATTATAGCTACATTACACTTTTTGGTGAAGATTATTTTTTCCAAAGTGTTACACTTGTTACATCATGCAGAACTTCAGATGTGCATACTGCCTCATGATCTTCAGAGCTCTTATCCAGAAACCATTTGAACACATCCTCTCAAAAACCCAGACCTAACTTTTCACTGCACATAGTCCAACAGCACTGAACATTTTCAATAACACAATTGGGTTGAAGAGCATAACAAAACTATGTTATGCTCTAATAACACAGCTATCATTTATAATTCCATTTACTATTGTTCAGGCTAGCCTTACCTCCAGATATCTTGAGATTGCTTAGTGTAGAGAATGTAGATGTTCCTAACCATCATCCTAATAAGAATCAGGAAACAGCGGTTCCGGTATATCTTCAACTCTCTCTTGAATAAAAGGAATTTGCACAGACATATCTCATTTGTTATTCTATTATATATTTTGGAGAGGTTAAATAATGTTCTTATTACCATCTCAGAAGAGATGTAGCTTGGAATTTGGGATAGATATTTTATACAATCATGCATTTACAAACTGAATTATTAGTGAATAGTGAATAGGATGATAACCTAACCAGAGCTGATTGATTGATTATTGATTACTGACAATAGTACACATTTATGTCAACTTTTAAATAGTTATTTTTCTCACAAAACGTTTTACTTTCATTAAAAAATGCTACTTCAAGTACTATACTAACAGATATTGAATATTTTATCCCTTCCCATTATTTGACTGGAGAAGCTATCATGAGAAATATATTGTATTCCCAAAACACATTGCTAGGATATGTGTACCAAGAAAATGGGACAGTGAAGGTAAATCTATGACATGCTAGCATTCACAAACCCAATAATTATTTTTGAAAGCATACCCCATTCCGGTGTTATTTTTGGAGGTTGCAAAACCTAGGCAGGAATGGGGTGTTCTTTTGCACAGCCTCAGGAAATCACACGGCCTTGAGACAATCTAAAAATTGCATGAGAATGGGTCATACTTTCCAACAATTTTTGGAGGCTACAGAGACTGCAGAAGAGCATTCTCTGAAGCCACTTCAAGAATGAAGGCCTTGTGTGACCTGGAGCAGCCTTAGGTGGGCCACTAGGGTCCATCAACAAAAAGAGAACACCACCCGAAGGTAAATGGCACAAAACAGATCATGGGAGTGCTAGGCTGTAGTAACAATTGTGCCATTCCCATGGCTCAAGGTGGTCTTTTTGGCAGCAGTAGCACAAGGGATGAAATCAAGGCTTGGATTTCTACTTCAGGCCCAGCCTCAGCTCTGCCACTGAGTGCTGCAATCAGGATGATCTAGGACAGTGGTTCTCAACCTTCCTAATGCTGCGACCCTTTAATACAGTTCCTCATGTTCTGGTGACCCCCAACCATAAAATTATTTTCGTTGCTACTTCATAACTGTAATTTTGCTACTGTTATGAATCGTAATGTAAATACCTGATATGCACGGTATATTTTCATTGTTATGAATTGAACATAATTAAAGCAAAGTGATTAATCACAAAAATAATATAGCAATGCTCGCTGGAGAAGCTTACTCTTCCTTGCTCAAAAATGTTGGGAGGGAGGGAAGGGGAAAGGAAGGAAGGAAGGAGAAAGAGATTGAAGTGGAAGGGATGGAGATGGAAGGAAGGAAGGAAGATTGAAGGGGAAAGGAAGGAGATGGAGAAGGAAGGAGATTGAAGGGGGAAGGAAGGAAGGGAGGGAGGGAGGAAAGGAAGGAAGGAAGGAGAGAGAGATTGAAGGGGAAGGGATGGAGATGGAAGGAAGGAAGGAAGGAAGGAAGGAAGGAAGGAAGGAAGGAAGGAAGGAAGGAAGATTGAAGGGAAAAGGAAGGAGATAGAGAAGGAAGGAGATTGAAGAGAGAAGGAAGGAAGGAGAGAGAGATTGAAGGGGAAAGGAAGGAGATAGAGAAGGAAGGAAGGAAGGAAGGAAGGAAGGAGAGAGATTGAAGGGGAAAGGAAGGAGATGGAGAAGGAAGGATTGAAGGGGAAGGAAGGAAGGAAGGAAGGAAGGAAGGAAGGAAGGAAGGAAGGAAGGAAGGAAGGAAGGAAGGAGAGAAAGATTGAAGGGGAAGGGATGGAAATGCAGATGGAGATGGAAGGAAGGAAGGAAGATTGAAGGGGAAAGGAAGGAGATGGAGAAGGAAGGAAGGAAGGAAGGAAGGAAGGAAGGAAGGAAGGAAGGAAGGAAGGAGAAAGAGATTGAAGGGAAAGGGATGGAGATGGAAGGAAGGAAGGAAGATTGAAGGGGAAAGGAAGGAGATGGAAAAGGAAGGAGATTGAAGGGGAAGGAAGGAAGAAAAGAAGGAAGGAGAGAGATTGAAGGGGAAGGGAAGGAGATGGATGGAAGGAAGGAAGGAAGGAAGGAAGGAAGGAAGGAAGGAAGGAAGGAAGGAAGGATGGATCTTTGGAGAGCCATGTTTTCCCAGATGGTGATGAACTGCAACTCCCAGCATTCCCCACTCTTCCACAGTGCTTTTTAGGCTGCTGGGGATGGTAGTCCAGTAAGGTCTGGAGACAAACACAGATGCCCTAGCAAGGAAAATTGGCCAGGTAATTGCTGCGGCTTTACTTGGAGGCATTCTGCTGCTCCTGAAAATCACTTTAACCATTTTCCCCTGGTTCAGCAAAGGCAACAAGTAATAAAACAAGCAACAGGTACCGGTAATAAAATAGTCCAAATTGTCCTTTCCAGCGCAGATGAAAAGAATCAGGGAAAGGGAAATCGCATCTGCCTCTTTGACCAACGGGAGGAGAAGCGGTAGGAAAAGTGCGGTGTTTTGGCCTGGGCACAAGTTTTGCCCACAGGCGCTGCCAAGGACGCACAAGCAGCTCCGCACAATTGCCCGGGGAGGGGGGAGGCTCTGGCGGAGAGCCTGGTGGAGAGCCAAGCAGCGGCACCTCCGGGGCCTCAGAAGGATCCGCGCGCCTCGGAGCCGCTGGGCGCCCTCTCACACCCACCAAACTGGAGCCCCCCATATTCATCCCGGTACCTCTTGCCCTCTCCCAACTGCCCCCCGGGACCTGCCCGCCCCTCCAGCCTCCTGAGTACCATCGCAGCGGCGGGTTCGCAGAAGCCTTTCCACGCTGCGCAGCCCTTCACTGCCACGACCCTTCCCTGACTCGTTGCACGCGAGAGGGGTGCACCACAGTGCCAGCTCCTGCTCAGAAGGCGCTTCTTCCCTCCCGGCCAGGCCGGCTGGCCTCCGACGCACATGCGGGCATCGCCACTGCCTCGCCCTCTTGCCCGCCGCCGGGCTGCTTCCGAGGCCTGGAGCCCGGCAAGCCGGGAAGGAGCCGCTCCTGCCCACCAGCCCCAGGGACGTGCTGGGTGCCAGAGGGCCAAGGTGGCCTCTGATGGTGAGGGATGTGGGCTGGGCGGCGCGGGGGGCAGCCGGGGACGCAGAGGGCAGCCGGGGACGGAGCACAGCTGGGCAACCAGGAGGCGTGGGGACCGGCTCAGCGCCACAGCTCAGCCCAGCCGGCAGCGGTGGAGCAGCCCAGCGTCAGCAGCAGCCCAGACCCGGCTCGGCTATGCCCAGCCACCCACGCAGCTGAGCCGGCCCGGAGCGGCATCGGGGGCGCGCGCGATGGCGCTGTGGCGGCAGGAGCAGGCATTGTTGAAGGGAGGCGGAGGAGCCGGCGGAGGAAGGTAGCGGCGGGCGGATAGAGGAGCGGTGTCTCGGTTTCTAAGACCATTGGAAATATGTGTTTTCCGATGGTCTTAGGCGACCCCTGTGAAAGCATCGTTCGACCCCCGAAAGGGTCGCGACCCACAGGTTGAGAACCGCTGATCTAGGAGATGGGTGGAGATAGAAAATTGTTTATCTTTGGTTTGGGGGAGGGGTGATGACACACTAGCAGAGTGAAATTTGGATTTTCTGAAGTTTTGACATGCCAAGTCAAGAAGGTTCACCATCCCTAACCTAGAATATGTGCACTAAAGACTGATTATCCATTTCTGTTCAGCCACAAAGGCACACCCAACATCGCTAGAAGCAACTGGATACTTTGTCTAGAACAATGGTGAATTTCTTCTTACTGGAGGTTTTCATATAAGCAATGGAAAGCATACGTTAAAAATATTAAATGGATTCCCAGTTAAGAAGGGAACTTGGATTAAAATGTCATTTCCAGCCCATATATCTTATGATATTTAACAGATAATGCCTAAATTGGGAATAACAATAAGACCCAAACAAGTAAATAATAAAGTATAATGAAACACAACAGAAAAAAGCAGTTATTCAAATATATTAAAGTTTTATAAAACCTCACAGAGTTCCCACTCATAAAGAAGATATTTTTCTCCCTGTATTGTTTCTACCTGTATTCACAAACCAACTGTACATTTTTCAACTGTACGTTTTCACAATGATAATTAAACCCATGTAATGAGTAATCCATCTTTTTAAATCACAAAGAACTACTACAAATAAATAAAAGCTAAATATATTCACACTTCATCACACAAAATATAGCATTGCAATCTATGTTATTAACTTTAAAGACAATAAATGTTGGTTGTGCTATATGTTAAATGAAGAAAGACATAATTTAATTGTTTTCATGTTTGCTACTTCTATGAGGAAGAAAGAATACACTGAGTCCGTGTCTTAAAGCAAAAGAGTAATTGCACACATATCACAATTATGAGCTAAATGTGTCTTAAAGAATGAAATAAAACATGAAAGATAGATAGATCTGCACAATCTGTTAATTTTATATGCTTTAATCAAGTACATTTTATAGATATACTTCTTACTATTACAGGACACCTTCTCGTATTCACTCACATACACATCTGCACCACAATCTTTTGCATGATAGATAGTTCTTCACCTACAACCACAACTGAGCTCAAGATTTCCAGTGCTAAACAAGACAGATGTTAAGTGAGTTTTGCTTGATTTTACAACCTTTCTTGCACAGTTGATAAATAAATTACTGCAGTTGCTAAGTTAGTAACACATTTGTAAAGTGAATCCCGCTTCTCTACTGACTTTGTTTATCAGAAGGTTGCAAAAGGGGAATGCATGACATAAATACATGGCACATAACTATGAGGCTGCTGCAACAGTTGTGTGAAAAACAGTCATAATTCACTTTTTTCATTGCCATTGTAACTTCTAATGTTCACTAAAGGAATACTATAAGTTGAGGACTACCTGTACGTTGTTTATTGCAAGAAGATGGAGCTATCTCTGATATTGAACAAATGTGGAACATTAGTTATGCTTTGCAGATTTATCTCTAATTATGTCTGCATTACTCAGTTACGAAATAAGACACTGTATTATGGTATGTAAAGGCATATTCAGCTCTTTTCTTTTTTTCCTTAATGTAATACTTTTTACTGTCTGACAAACGTATACTTCCTGTGGGTTTTTTAAAAAAAACAATGAGAAATTATATTCTAATAGAGCTCTTAAAATATTATCGATAACATTTTTTCCCCAAATGTGGAATCCTAAAAGAATGCTCACGGGGGAAAAAATACTGTGTGAATTATAGCGTTGGCTATCAAACCATTGTCCAACGTACTTCTCTCCCCTCCCCCCTTAGCACAAGCTAATATGCAGTAAAGCAAGTATTATTATCTATCTAGCCTCATTTTCAAGTTAGGGACACTTCTATTTCACGTCCCATGACACTTTTTCAAAGAATATATTGGAAATCCTCACATGAATAAAACTTTATGGCATTTAGTCTTCCAGTGACATTCCTGGCCGTTCAGTTCTGCAATTCAATCAAAACCAAATCTCAAAATCCTCTTGTCACCAAGCACTGCTTTCATATGCTCGAGTCTGGCGTGAGGATAACTGCATCCACTCTTTCCCCCAAGCAATGCTTATATTGTTTTATTACAGTTCAATGAGTGAAGTTCAAAATTGCATATTGCTGCTTGGAACTGTGAGTTGTCTGTATTATGCATGGACACAACTATTGCCCACCAGGCTTAAAATCACTCGCTGACTGCTTTGGAAAGGGAAAGTGTGAGCATTTATGGTATGGGAGAACATCCTGCCTCACAGATCTAAAGAGGATGAGGTTAACAGATCAGTCCCCTTATAAAAGGATTGTGAAAGCTCTATGAAACGCAACTCAGATGTGTTCAGTGTTAAGCATGTGGCCACCGGATACAAAACGAAAGAAAACCCCAACACACACTTTACAGTCTCTGAAAACCATGCAAGAAAAAGATAAAAAGACTGACATTTTTGAAAAAACAAGAATTTCATGGAATTTTTATATCTGTTTAAATAAAAAAAGTTCCATTTAAGCAGAAGCTTTTTTTTTTATAAAAAATCTCATTCCCTCTTTATAATCTTTTCCTGAAACAAAAGGATTAAACACAAAGCTAATTAAATACAATTTAATCAGATGAATAATGGGCAATTCAAAATCCAGCAGTTTTAAACTCTTACCCAGCACTAGGTAGTAGGTAAAAGAGATAACATCAATAGGGAGAGTATTTTTTTTTTAAATATTTTTTTATTGATTTTTAAAATGTATTTTAACAGAAAAAAAAGTTAATCATATCAACTCTTAATATACAAATAAACAATCAACAACAAAACATAAATACAATTTCCAATACTTCTAATAATAATAACTCAAGTAAAAATAAACATCTCAAACAATTAACCATCATCCTTCTCTAACTCAATCGTATTGTTCCCCCTTCTTATCAACTTCCACTTAAATCAACCTTCAATCCACCAAAGGCCACCCGAACAACCCATTAGTAACAATAATTAATTATTCTTCCACCAACCCGATACAATTGAAAAAACATCATATCTAAAATTATACGGCTTCCCAGAATGATTACAGGGTATAACAAAAGAAAGCCCCACTACATCAAACAAAATTATTATATGATCTTAACAAGAATTTTAAACTATATAATATGTGCCTTCTCTAAATCAAATCCATCTCAAAACATAATAATAATAATAATAATAATTATATTCTTATTCAATTTAATTTGTCATAATATATCTTAATATATATCTTCATATAAACATCCTCTTCTAAACCTTACTTATAATATAAACAATCAACTCATCTTGTTAAGAATAATATTTATCATTAACATCTAAACCGTCAATCTAAGTCAAATCTACTAAATTTAATTTGTAGTAATATATCTTAAAATATCATGTAAACATCCTATCTTACAACTTACTTATAACCTTAATCTTTAAATCAACCCATAATCTTAAGATTAACCATAATTCTCTCATTTAATTATAAATTTCTTTTAATCTATCAACTTCTGGACTCTCTCACCTGAAAAATAAACCTCCATAATAAAAACAAACTATTTATAGCATTTCTAACTTACATTCTAATCTAATGTCAAACCTAGATCATCAAAACAAATACATCCTTCATCTATTTAATTATATCAACCTTTAGTCATCTTACTCATAATCTTAGTCCTTAATTCAATCCATAATTTTAAATTACCCATAATTCCTTACATACAATTTTAAATTTCATTACTTCAAGCAAATTCTAGGTTTTTTTTTAACCAAATAAAACGTCATAACAAGGCCACCCTTCCAAATATTAAGTCTCTCTTCTGTATTTCTTCAGCCCCGTAAAATTGCTTCTTAAATTGAGTCTTCCTTTCTAGAGTCAAATCCTCTTGCTTTCCATAGATAAACTGATCATCAAACAAGATCCATTTCGCTTTATAGTCTAATTGCTTCATAAAGTAAAACAATGTCTCTCTTTTGTCAATTAAGTCCTCTTCTTGCTGCCCAGCTAGACAGAATTCCCCTTCTTGAAACAAAACCTCTTGCTCTCCATAAACAAACTTTTCATCTAACAAAATCCAGTTATAGTCTTCATTCTCAAAACCCTCCTCTTCTCTTCCCTGTTGATCTAGTAATTTCTCTTGTGTTATGTAGTAATCAGCAGAGAATTGTAAATCAGTTTCATTTGAGGAAAAGATTTCAATTAATTGATCTAACTCTTCTCCATGTTCAGATTGTGAAATAAATTGTTCAGCAGTCGGTTGTACATCAACTTCATTTGGAGGAAAGAATTTAGCTAATTTAAAAAATACTTCTGTAAAAGCCTCTTTCAAAAATGCTTTAAACTCTTTAACCTCTTGCGCAAAAATCTTCTGGGTATCAGACCTTTTTTCATAAAATTCATCAGTACAATCCAACTTAAGTTTAGCATTTGGCTGTAAATTCCACTCCATTTTAAATTTTCAAATCACAGCTGCGTTTAAGAAAACAGGAAGAGAGAAAAAAGTAACAAATTCCACTTTCACTTTCCAGCACTTTCCCTATCAGTGAAAACAGTGAAAGCTAAACGCCATTTTGAAACATTGTTGATTGTAGACGTTAGAAATGTATAACCAAAAAAGAAAACAATAAAAATACTTGCAAACCATTTAAAACTCCTGTAGTCATTCAGCCTGCTTACAGTCTCTCCAGTGTTAAATTATAAGAAAGCAGAGGTGGTCGCGGCGTCTTTCTCTGCCCGAAGACAGAAGCGTCTCTGGATAGGAGCGTCCTCCGGAGCTATAGGGAGCTCACTCTTAATCCCTGAAAACTTATTTTCCAGGGATTTAAGAAGGCTCAACCTTGCTCCCGATGCTCTTCACCTCTCCTTCGCCCGGAGAGGGGATTTTCCACCGTGAAAAAACAGCTGATGTGCGCTGTTTTTCGCGGCTTTACAAATCCAGATGACGGAGTCTCACAAAGGAGACCCTGGCGGCGCCGGCGGAGCCACCGGAAGCCAATAGGGAGAGTATTTTTATCTGACACTTATAGGGGTCTTGAATTAAAGAATGTGTCAAGAGGTTCCCCTTCCCTATGCTAAAATCACAACTGTGAGAAAGCAATATGCATCAGCATCAGGGAAATGGGTTAATAACTGATTACATTAAATAGGAATATGTTTTGTAAGTATTAGATACTCTACGCAAAGCTAACACACATGCATATGTACACATATACTTCAGCAAAGTAGACTAAGCATTCAAACATAAATGCTATGGAACACTTCTGATTTGAAGAGGAAAAAGTTCAAAAGGTGCTCTTAAACGCAATGTGTATTTCCCTTGGATCGCACTGCAGCTTGATCCTGGGAAAATATAGCTATTTAAGGAAGTTTCACAGGGTGCTGCATGAGTTCCCACCTTTATCTCTGGATTTCCCTTTAAATCCAAAACTCTGCACAATATAAGCTGCTAAATTCCCCTAGCAAGAACTAGTGTGCACATGGATGCTGACGTTTAAATTCAATGCCACTAGGCAAAGTTGATGCTCCTTAAACTATCACCACCCCAGGCTTTGATAGCACATCTGACCTTTTCTATGAACAAATATATACTAAATGACAGCAGGCCAGGTAAAAGCAAGTAAACAAAATAGCCCTTGGCTTCCTTAGAGGGTGTAGAAATTCCAAAGTCCTACATAATGCATTTTTTTTTCCAAATCGCCCTCACCCCTTCAGCAACTCCCTTGCTAATTGGGTCAAATCTGTGTCCCAAATTCCAAGCCCTTCTGTCATCCTCACAGCCAGAAAAGTGAACACAGATGGATTCTTCTGCCTTCTAGCAACCACCATCTGGAAATATTAACTGGGATTGGAACAACAGACTAGTTGGCTGACTCAGACAAAATGCCTATCTAAACTAGCATTCTATGTCCATACATATTAACTATGGGAAGCTGATAAGCAAGTGATGGCTGAAATCAACAATCAAGACCACCCTAGTCGCTGCATTTCTACAATTCCCTTTTACACCTATCCAATTATGCACATATCTGCATTCCATGGAAATAAACAGCATAGTTCCAATATACCTTGTGTGATTTTTTTCCCATCAATTCTGAATCTCTGAACATTCATCTTTATTAGGTTTTTCCTAATATTACAAGAAAGGATAAAAAACATTTTCATATCTATCTACTTCTACATCATTTTGAATTCTTGATTTGTGTCTTTCTGCATACTTTCAAAACTTGCTTCAACTCCTTTTAGATTTCTAGTTGTCTTTTTGTGCATTTAATGGCTCACAAATTGTTATTTACCACAGTTCTCTTTAGGTATTTATCTAAACCCATGGAGAGCTAGAGACTGGATAGAGAGCAGGGCTGTGCATGCCCTTCCACTAAGTTTCTGGCATATAGGCAATAGGTCTGAAAGCGAGCTGTACTCACATCTGTTTAAGCATAAATTCAGTTTTCTGTGCAGTATGAGATCCTAATAAATTCCAGATTATGCAGAGAACTGTAATTGCATACAGTACAAGCAATTGCATACACAACTGCCCATCAGATTTCCCAGTTGAATGCATAGAGATTGTGAAAAAAAAGATGCCCCATTTTCTACCTTTTTCTGAAGCTTCCATACATCCATCCGACTGCCTGAAGTGAGTTTAGAAAGCCAGTTCCAAGTTAAAAGTGCCAGTGCTCTATATGCTCTAAAGTCTAAAGCATGTATTTTTGAACTAAGAGCTGCAGTCTTCATTTGAGTAATGTACCAGAAGGGACACTGCAACAGCTGAATAGGACGCAGGACTAAGAAGTAGGCAGAACCAGGACAAATCCCAAATTTGATTGAAATTTAATTTTAATTTGAATAAAGCTGAATTAATTGATTGTATCTAATATAATTACCCAGCAATTATTTAATAATTTTCCTCTTCTGTCACATTAAAATTGCCAATCAGCAATATATGGAAAAGTTTTGGTGGAGAGGCGAGGAGTGAAACCATGCTGCTATAGAACAGAACAGAACAGAACAGAATGGAGCAGAGCAGAGCAGAACAGAACAGAACAGAGCAGAGCAGAAACTTTATTGGCACTTTAAATGTACACTAATCAGCATACATTAAAATGAAATTTCATTGCATTCAGCTTTCAAAAAATATTTTGCATCTATCTACACACACACACACATATATGACAGAGAAACATCAGTCTCGTTCAGTGGTTCTCAGCCTTCCTAATGCTGCGACCCTTTAATACAGTTCCTCATGTTCTGGTGACCCCCAACCATAAAATTATTTTCGTTGCTACTTCATAACTGTAATTTTGCTACTGTTATGAATCGTAATGTAAATATCTGATATGCAGGGTATATTTTCATTGTTATGAATTGAACATAATTAAAGCAAAGTAATTAATCACAAAAATAATATAGCAATGTTCGCTGGAGAAGCTTACTCTTCCTTGCTCAAAAATGTTGGGAGGGAGGGAAGGGGAAAGGAAGGAAGGAAGATTTAAGGGGAAAGGAAGGAGATGGAGAAGGAAGGAGATTGAAGGGGGAAGGAAGGGAGGGAGAGAAGGAAGGAAGGAAGGAAGGAAGGAAGGAAGGAAGGAAGGAAGGAAGGAAGGAAGGAAGGAAGGAAGGAAGGAAGGAGAGAGATTGAAGGGGAAGGGATGGAGATGGAGATGGAAGGAAGGAAGATTGAAGGGGAAAGGAAGGAAATGGAAAAGGAAGGAGATTGAAGGGGAAAGGAAGGAAGGAAGATTGAAGAGGAAAGGAAGAAGATGGAGAAGGAAGGAGATTGAAGGGGGAAGGAAGGAAGGAGAGAAAGGAAGGAAGGAGATTGAAGGGGAAAGGAAGGAAGGAAGATTGAAGAGGAAAGGAAGGAGATGGAGAAAGAAGGAGATTGAAGGGGGAAGGAAGGAAGGAGAGAAAGGAAGGAAGGAAGGAAGGAAGGAAGGAAGGAAGGAGAGATTGAAGGGGAAGGGATGGAGATGGAGATGGAAGGAAGGAAGGAAGGAAGATTGAAGGGGAAAGGAAGGAGATGGAGAAGGAGAAAGAAGGACTGAAGGGAGAATGAAGGAAGGAAGGAAGGAAGGAGAAAGAGATTGAAGGGGAAGGGATGGAGATGGAAGGAAGGAAGGAAGATTGAAGGGGAAAGGAGATGGAGAAGGAAGGAGATTGAAAGGAGAAGGAAGGAAGGAAGGAAGAAAGGAAGGAAGGAAGGAAGGAAGGAGAGAGAGATTGAAGGGGAAAGGAAGGAGATGGAGAAGGAAGGATTGAAGGGGAAGGAAGGAAGGAAGGAAGGAAGGAAGGAAGGAAGGAAGGAAGGAAGGAAGGAAGGAGAGAGAGATTGAAGGGGAAGGGATGGAGATGGAGATGGAAGGAAGGAAGATTGAAGGGGAAAGGAAGGAGATGGAGAAGGAAGGAAGGAAGGAAGGAAGGAGAAGGAGATTGAAGGGGAAGGGATGGAGATGGAAGGAAGGAAGGAAGGAAGATTGAAGAGGAAAGGAAGGAGATGGATGGAAGGAAGGAAGGAAAGAAGGAGGAGAAGCGGTAGGAAAAGTGCGGTGTTTTGGCCTGGGCACAAGTTTTGCCCACAGGCGCTGCCAAGGACACACAAGCAGCTCCGCACAATTGCCCGGGGAGGGGGGAGGCTCTGGCGGAGAGCCTCGTGGAGAGCCAAGCAGTGGCACCTCCGGGGCCTCAGAAGCCGCGTGGAGGATCCGCACGCCTTGGAGCCGCTGGCCGCCCTCTCACGCCCACCAAACTGGACCCCCCCATCTTCATCCCGGCACCTCTTGCCCTCTCCCAACTTCCCCCCCGGGATCTGCCCGCCCCTCCAGCCTCCTGAGTACCATCGGAGTGGCGGGGTCGCGGAAGCCCCTTTCCACGCCACACAGCCCTTCACTGCCACGACCCTTCCCTGACTCGTCGCACGCGAGAGGTGTGCACCAGAGCGCCAGCTCCTGCTCAGAAGGCGCTTCTTCCCTCCCGGCCCAGCCGGCTGGCCTCTGACGCACATGCGGGCATCGCCACTGCCTCGCCCTCTTGCCCGCCACTGGGCTACTTCCAAGGCCTGGAGCCCGGCAAGCCGAGAAGGAGCCGCTCCTGCCCACCAGCCCCAGGCCGTGCCAGGTGCCAGAGGGCCAATGTGGCCTCTGATGGTGAGGGATGTGGGCTGGGCGGCGCGGGGGGCAGCCGGGGATGCAGAGGGCAGCTGGTGACGGAGCACAGCCAGGCAACCAGGAGGCGTGGGGACCGGCTCAGCGCCACAGCTCAGCTCAGCCGGCAGCGGTGGAGCAGCCCAGCGGCAGTGCCAGCAGCAGCCCAGACCTGGCTCGGCTATGCCCAGTCGCCCACACAGCTGAGCAGGCCCAGGGCGGCATCGGGGGCGCACACAATGGCGCTGTGGCGGCAGGAGCAGGCGTTGTTGAAGGGAGGCGGAGGAGCCGGTGGAGGAGGGCAGCGGCGGCCGGATCGAGGAGCGGTGTCTCGGTTCCTAAGACCATTGGAAATATATGTTTTCCGATGGTCTTAGGCAACCCCTGTGAAAGCATCGTTCCACCCCCAAAAGGGTCACGACCCACAGGTTGAGAACCGCTGATCTAGGAGATGGGTGGAGATAGAAAATTGTTTATCTTTGGTTTGGGGGAGGGGTGATGACACACTAGCAGAGTGAAATTTGGATTTTCTGAAGTTTTGACATGCCAAGTCAAGAAGGTTCACCATCCCTAACCTAGAATATGTGCACTAAAGACTGATTATCCATTTCTGTTCAGCCACAAAGGCACACCCAACATCGCTAGAAGCAACTGGATACTTTGTCTAGAACAATGGTGAATTTCTTCTTACTGAAGGTTTTCATATAAGCAATGGAAAGCATACGTTAAAAATGTTAAATGGATTCCCAGTTAAGAAGGGAACTTGGATTAAAATGTCATTTCCAGCCCATATATCTTATGATATTTAATAGATAATGCCTAAATTGGGAATAACAATAAGACCCAAACAAGTAAATAATAAAGTATTTATTTAGAACAATGGTCTAGAACAATGACGCACATGCGGGCATCGCCACTGCCTCACCCTCTTGCCCACCCCTGTGCTGCTTCCAAGGCCTGGAGCCCGGCAAGTCGGGACGGAGCCGCTGCTGCCCACCAGCCCCAGGGCCGTGCCAGGTGCCAGAGGGCCAAGGTGGCCTCTGATGGTGAGAAATGTGGGCCGGGCGGCGCGGGGGAGGCTCCGGCGCAGAGGGCAGCCGGGGACGGAGTACAGCTGGGCAACCAGCCGGGCAACCAGCTCAGCGCCACAGCTCAGCCGGCAGCGGTGGAGCAGCCCAGCGGCAGCGCCAGCAGCAGCCCAGACCCGGCTCGGCTATGCCCAGCCACCCACGCAGCTGAGCCAGCCCGGAGCGGCATCGGGGAGCAGGCGTTGTTGAAGGGAGGCGGAGGAGCCGGTGGAGGAGGGCAGCGGCGGCCGGATAGAGGAGCGGTGTCTCAGTTCCTAAGACCATTGGAAATATGTGTTTTCCGATGGTCTTAGGCGACCCCTGTGAAAGCATCATTTGACCCCCAAAAGGGTCGCGACCCACAGGTTGAGAACCGCTGGTCTAGTTTGTGTCTGTGTGTGGCAAAATAATATGTATATAATAAAATCAAGAGACTATTTAAACGGCTGCATTCTCAATTCTTAACAACTGCTTTATTGCTCATTTCAAAGTGCTTTCTCAAAAGATTTTAGGCATATCTTGCATATGTCCAGTATGTTGCCGCTTATACAGATAATCCTTGACTTCCAACAGTTCATTTTCCGATCATTCAAAGTTACAACGGCACTGAATAAAGTGACTTATGACCAATTTTCACAGTTACAAATTTTGCAGCATCATGTGATCATGTGATGGTCATGTGATCAAAATTCAAATTCCTGTAACTGGTTCATATTTATAATGGTTGCTGTGTCCTGGGGTCATGTGATCCCTTTTTGCAATCTTCTGACAAGCCAAGTCAATTGTGAAGCCAGATTCACTTAACAACTGGGTTACTAACCAAATAACTTCAGTGATTCAGTTAACAATTGTTACAAGAAATATCGTAAAATCGGGCAAAACTCACTTAATGTCTCACTTAACAACAGAAATTTGGGGCTCAATTATGGTCATAACCTGAGGACTACCTGTATAGGATGAATCTGAATGAGTCCTCACTTCTGACTTTCTTGTTTCCTTTGGCCAGTGCTAGACTTTATACCCTGGACTCCTTGGAATAAGGACCTCTTTTTTATTATTATTATATAGTTATAAATGTAAACAGAAGAAACAAAGAAAAAGTCAGGTTGAGTGCAACTCAATACAAACATTATCAACTGGTAAACATTTTTCACTCAGTATCTAAACGTTTAACTATAGGCTAGATACAGTTTCTTGGATTGATATTTTCCTTGTATGTAATCTATCCATTTTTTCCAGACCAACATATATTTTTCATTTGAATGATCCTTCAAATATGCAGATATTTTGGCCATTTCTGCCAAATTTATGACTTTCAAAGTCCACTCTTCAATAGATGGTAATTCTGGCTTCTTCCAGTATTGTCCCACCAAGTCTTGCTGCTGTGGTCAGATTCAAAATTAAGTTCGTCTCTAGGGTGGTACAGTCTTTTGTAATACCTAGCAAGAACAACTGAGGTAGAAATTCAATACGTTTTTTCAAAATGGTCTGAAGTGCCCACCATATTTTTCTCCAAAAGACCTTAATTTTTCTACAGGTCCACCATAGATGAAAGTAAGTAGCATCCATACTTTCACATCTCCAACATTTAGATTGAAGGTCAGGATAGATATATGATAATTTTTTCGGATCTAGGTGCCATCTATAAAACATTTTGTAAAAATTCTCTCTTAAATGTTGCGCTTGCGTAAATCTTACATTTTTCACCCAAATTCTCTCCCATGTTTCCATCATAATAGGTTGTCCAAAGTTTTGTCCCCACTTTATCATACAATCCTTGACTAGTTCAGTTTCAGAATCAATCTCTATCAATACATTATACAATCTTTTAATATGCATAGACCTTTGGTCTCTAACTTGTTTAATTAAATTCTCATCTGTTTGAGATATACCCATCTTCAGGTCTTTTTGCCATCTAGACTGCAATTGTAAATATGCAAACCAAGTATAAACTATTCCTTCATCAGGTTCCCTTCTTTAGTTAGGAGTTTACCATAGGACACCACGTCTTGAGCTTGTGCTATGTTTATATTCTCTATTGCGTGTCTGGGGACCGTCCAAACGGGAATCTTTTCATTTAGTAAGTACTGATACTTTTTCCAAATCTGCAACAGAGAGCTTCTCAGTAGGTGGTCCTTGAATCTCCTATCAACCTTTTTGTCATAAACTAGATATGCATGCCAACCATATGGTATATCATACCCCTCAATATTCAGTATTCTATCATTAGATAGATTAACCCAGTCACTTAGCGCAACTAAAACCGCAGCATGGTAGTAAAGCTTTAGATTGGGCATTTTTAGACCACCTCTTTCCCTTGTATCTTGTATAATTTTTAATTTAACCCTCAGTTTCTTGCCATCCCAAATAAATCTGTTAATACCCTTCTGCCACTCCTCCAGGTTCGCATCTGTTTTAAGTATAGGTAACATTTGAAAAAGAAATAAAATTTTTGGCAATACATTCATTTTTACTGCCGCTATCCTGCCCAACAAAGATAACTGTAATTTTTTCCATTTCTCCAGTTCTGTTTGTATCTTGTTCCATAACACCTCATAATTGTTTTTATATAGCTTCCCATTAGAAGCTTCAATATCAACTCCTAGATATTTAATTTTCTTAACTATTTCACAACCCGTTATTCTTTCCAGGTCATGTTTTGAATTATTATCTAGATTTTTGACTAGCATCTTTGTTTTGGATATATTTACTTTAAAGCCTGATACCCTACCATAATCCTTGATTATCTCCATCAGATTCTTGGCTGATTGTGCTGGTTGAGTCAGTGTCACGAGCAAGTCATCCGCAAAAGCACATAATCTGTAGTCGTGTTGTCTAATCCGTATCCCTTTTACGTCTTCTGCCGCTCTTATCCTATTCAATAAAACCTCCAGAGTTAAGACAAACAGCAAAGGGGATAAGGGACATCCCTGTCTAGTACCTTTCTCGATACTAAATGAGTCCATTAAGTCCCCAAAGAATAAAAGTGAATTGTCTTAGTTAAGTAAACTAAGTAAAGAATAAAAATGTCAACCTTTCAAAGATGATAAAAGGGTTTTTTTGTTAAAAATATTCATTTTCTTGCTGACCAGATTTGTAAACAGCAGCGTAAGGAAAGAAAAGATCACAAGGCTTCTTAGCAATCTCATTTGAACCAAAAGAACGTGCTGTGGTTAGACAATGGATTGGGACAGCAGAGATTATACTTCAATTTCTAGCCACAGACAGATTATCTCACAATGACACGTCACAATTCTCCTAAGTTTATGATAGGCACAAGTGTTCCAAGCCCACAGATGTTGTGAATTGCTCAGATACTGCAATGCTACTGAAATGCTGACAAATAAAACGAATACGTTATTTTATTTCCCACATTAATTTATGTTTGACATATTTGCTCAGCAGGAGCCCTGGCAATATCAGCTAAAGATTTAGGTTTGGAGAGATGCTGCTATGTAAACCTTGTTTTCCCATACACAAATAAATTAGGAAGCTTTTCCATTTGCTTATCAAGTATTGTTTCTAGCATAGATAAATAAAAGAATATTTCAAAAAAATATGGAAAGCCATAAATTGAGATAATCATCACACACGCGAAAATTATGTGGTTAATGTTAGAAACTGAAATGCCCTTATAACTAATCATAAACATATAAATGATTATATGACACAGCAAGTACAAGGAAGGCCAGCATAGTATAATCAAATAAATGTTACCTAGGACTTTGGGAAACAAGGACCAAACCTCTACTCAGTCATACTGCTTACTCATTAACTCATGGTCTCTATGTACAGGACTAAAAATGGTTAAGTTCCATGTGCTGAAACTTCAATGGTACTCTGGAGCGGATATAACATTAATTAATAAAAATTACTATACACAAGTTTGAGAAAGTAGAAGACACAAAGAACATCTAAAGTGAGAAACTGAATATATCCTGATATGTCCTCTTGAGAGACAAAAAATGATCCCAGAGTGAACAAAATAAAAAATAAATCTTTATCCTAGTCTTTTCCCACAGGAGCGGAATCTGCTCTTTGGATCAATGTATTGATCTGGGTAGAACTGCATGCTTTTCATACCTGGGTTAATTGTGTCTTGCCACATTTGTTTTGGTCTTCATACAGGCATTTGCCATCAAGGTTAAAATGGTAGGCGTTCCAGGCAATGGTGTGGGGTACTGCTCATAGAATATGGTCATGCCATATTATTCCACATTTTCTGTTACTAGTGCAAGGTCCAGCTGCTGCCAGACTATATCATTGCTAATATGGTCAAGAAGGGAAATGCCTAATGAACAACACAGCACGTGCATCTCCATAGGTCAGCACTTTTGGCCAACATTCAGTGCTATACAAAGCTACTGGGTGAATTATCATATTATTTATTTTTCCATCTTTTCAATCATGTCTGATTTTTGAAGACTTTTTGGACACATCCCTGCAGTTTTCTTGGCAAGGTTTCCAGAAATGATTTAAAAGACATGTGACCAATTTACTGTTTCAAAACCCCAGACCACTTCATAAAGACCAACAGGTTCAAATTCTTCCCACATAAGTAGGCAAGTTCATATTTTGGATACCTCCATAGGATCTGTACAGACCACCACAGAATCTGTACAGCTTGAATCCAACTCTGAGCAAATCTAAGCATTTTATCTGGGAAAGGGTTAGAATAATCATCACTGTGGTCCTGTAAACACTGCATTATTTTAAGCAGAGCTACTGACTGATTCTCTGCAGAATCATTACTTAGCCACAAAGGAAGTCCACCTCCCTCCCTTGATTGCTGTTACCCTTATATAATTATAACCAGGTGCTGATCATTGGTTGGGAAGATTACTGTGCACAGACTTTTGGCAATAAATCAGTTAAATTGAACCTTCACATACTTACAGGACAGAGATCTGGTCTTTTGTGCCTGACATTAGCTGGAAAAATATCTATGTTTTGTCCCGAAGGTGCTTTTTCAAAAGGCAACTAGACTTTCTTTATTTTTCCTTGAAGACATTTTGCTTCTCATCCAAGAGGTTTCTTCAGTTCTCTGCTTCTTGAATGAGAAGGGAAACCTTTTCAAGGAAAAACAAAGAAAGTCCAGTTGCCTCTTGAAAAAGCACCTTTGGGGCAACCATGACCTGGATGACTGAGAATATCCATAGATATCTATGTTTAGCCATCAATATCACCACACAGTTATAGTAAGAAAGACTCTACCTCCCTTTGGTCCTGTTCACTCTTCATTCCCCTCCAGGCATCTCTTATGCCACTTCCTCCCAAAATTCTAGGAGCTGGGAGTATAGAGAATTCATACCAAACATGTTTCAATCCAAGGCCACTGGCACTCCTTCATTCCAAGTGAACAACTAAGGCTTCAGTTGAACCTTACATCACAACCCCCAAGTTCCCTCTGGAAACCAACAGAGTCCATCGGTCACTTGCGGTAAACCAACCAAATGGGTCCTACTTCCTCACAGCAAGGAGCAGCCTCAGAAAATTCCAAGGCTAATTGAGAATGATGTGCCATGACAAGGGATTGGTGATAATGTCCCCCAACTCAGAATACACTGCTAACTCCCAGAGACAGAAATTATGAATCAGGCCTACTATAACTTTACCAGATTCATGGTTGTCATGGTGGCTTGGGTCATGAACATCCAAGCAGTCCCCAAGTCTGTACCTAAAGTCAGCAGAGTAAAGTCCCCTGGGGATCAGAAGCCTGGGGAATGCCACTGGCCCTCAGCTACAGACTCCAGAATATCAGGCAGAGAAGCTGCTATGTCGCAAGAAGGCCAGTATATTGGCAATAGTCCCTTCTGATCCCTACTGCACATCTTCACAAACAGGTTCTTCAGAACAGCATCCTTAGAAGCCATATGAGTCTTTTGGATAGAAACTCCCATTTTAGCCCCAGATTTGCAGCTGGTGCCATATACAAAACCCATTAGGAAACATCTATTGTCCCCCACCATGAAACCCAGAGTTCTGGTAAAACAAGCAATGTCAGCCTTCTCATTCACAAGTAAACTGGGTGAGGAAGATAGAAAGAAGTACTATAGCATCTATCAGCTTTAAATGTTTAAAAATTATCCTACATTTTATATGAAACGTCTATAATGTTCTATGATCAATACCACAATGAAATATACAGAAAGGAATTAAGTTAAATCTTTTGGAAAAAAGGGTTTTCAACTTTTTGAGAAAGAGGATAGAAACAGTTAATCTGTGGAAATATATCTGGAGGTTTTGTTTTCAAAGTTATAACTCTTTCATCTTTTTTTTCCTCTTCCTTCTGTCCTTTTTCAATTCTAAAAGATTGTTATGTGCTAACTCAACATTAATAGAAAGAAGGCAACTATCATGATATCTGTTTCCTTGTAGCAGATCCCAAGTAGCATTGGCTATGAATCTAATACTTTAAGCCAATTTCAACAAGAGGAGAAAAAAAGAAATAAGATTAACCCATTCATTTTCTCTTCAGATTTCTTGTTTAGAGATAGATGGAAGACAGAAGTCTGAAAGAATAGTTCTCCTGCAATTAGTTTTGTTACATGAAATGCCTTACTAAAGGATATTATAATAGTTTCTCATTTCATGCAAGATACAATCAACATACAATGCATTGACAGCCAGATGCCAGGGAAACTCTCTCAAGAAAAGCCACATAGTTTCAGTTATTTTAATTGGGACCCTTACGCAACATTTTAAGATCCATTGCAAAAGACAAAATATGACTTCTGTTCCTAAGGCAGATTTTTTTTCTATAGTGGCATTAGATATAAACCATTCTAACTTCTGATCACATTCCAAGAATTACCAATTCTTACTACTCCTAAGCTTTTCGAAATACAATCACTTTTCAAGAGAACTTGATTATATTACATTTAATTCAATACCTCTGGAACTCTTTTGATGAATCTCGGGTCAGAATCTCTGAAGTGTTAAAAAAAGGAAATCCTTTACCTTTTAACTCACGTCTGCAGTATACCTGACCTAAATATCCACATACAATTACATACACAGTGTGAACCGGAATGCAACCTTTGCCTTCTCTTGTTTCTGCGAGTAATATGAAAAGCTAATCACACAACTTTATTTAAATGTAATTTTGAATACTTTTTATAACACTGTTTCTTTTTCCTTCAACCTGCTGAAAACCCCACCCCATAATAATACAGCTTTAAAGCAATCTGTTCCGACGGACCGTTTTACTTATTCTTCAATTTTTTACCCAAATTACACAGGTATAATTATTTTGACACTGTAATGAAAAGAAAATGGGATTTGGGCACTGTGGGTTTATCTAATAACACTATTTCTTGCCAGACTTCACAGCGCTGACAGTCACAAAGAGTCCTGTCCATTCCAATAGGAAATATTTGATTTTACGGTAGGAACATTATTTATTTTCACCAAGTTGCTATTATCAGAAAGGATATGATAGCTGAATAATAAAAATGAAATCAAGAAATTCTGGTGTTTCAAGGTTTTATTTTTTTTCCTGCTCTCACTTTTGACATTTTCTTCCCCTGGAGAGACAAGATAAAGTGCTGTCATAAATGGGTGACTTTTCTTGTCAAATGACAGATTTGATTCTCCATGGCAACCACAAATCAAGGTGCTAGTCTGAATTAAAGCTTCTCTTAAAAGGCGTCTTTATGTTTATAAAATGAATTTAAATTAAATGGGTATTAGGTACAGGGCTTTCCCCCCTCCAACCTCAATTTATTTATTGACTAAGGAGCTCTCTGCAGTATGTAGCATATTTGCATTTTAAGGAAAGGAAACATATTGTCTTGGCAGATGTACCAACAAAGAAAGTTACAAGGTCATGCTACATATACTAGTTTATAGTGCTATGAATGGTACACAGATGGACAGTAAGCAGTTAAGAGGCACTTAAATACTAGAAAAAGCACAAAAATTACCTATGGAGTAACAGATGAAGGAAATCTCTTCTCATCCTGTAACATGCTTTCTTCCAGAGAGAGTTAATAAAGACTCATGTAATTGTCATAAACAGAATGCCAAAAGGGGGAAAAACATAATTAATCAGATGCCTCATTCTGAGTCCTTATGCAATTTTGTTATAGATCACAAAACCTCGCCGACAATTAGGTTTTATTCTGATTTCTAATGCAGTATCAGTTATTTTTGTTTAATAAGAATTAAATAGCAAGTTTCTGATTTACACTAAAAAGCTTGGTTTTTTTCCATTGCTTAAGCAATATGCACATATATATAGACAGGCATTAAAGCTAAAAAAAGAAGTGAGCAAATCATTATTTAGACAGATACTTCACAGCCTTATATATAAAAAAGTAAAATTAAAAAAATGAATGATATTTCTTGTTCTAATATACCATCTTTAAAATTTGCCTAGAATTCCTCGAGAATTGATTTTATACCTATATATGTGATACAATCACACACACACACACACACACACGAGAGGGACTGACATAAATTATCAAAACCATATAGTGAAATTCACTATAATAACACCAAAGGAAATTTGTCTAATGCATTCCAAGCATGCGTCAGAAGTCCAGCAGACAGACATATGACATAATTCAAATCAAAAAGAGTTTTTCTACTTGTTATCCTGGTAGTTACTATGTACATCAGAGTACTATATACTCTGCCAAATTTGAATTTAAGCTTACTGAACTTAAATTGGCTTTTTCTAGTATTAACAGAAGATTTCACTTTTTTCTCTGACATTACATATCCTTTTATCCAAAAATATAGTTTTCAGCAGCAGGAAAATCTCTGTTCCAGCATGATGAAGAAAAGGGGATATGGCTCCTGTCAAGTCTATGTTAAATTCAAAATTGGCATACTGTTTTGACGAGACTGTTATCCATGGATGTTAAAAATTTTATTCTCCACTTTTGAAAAACTGCATTAGCAGTCTTATAGAAAAAAGATAAACACAGATCACTCTTTGATTTTCTATTTTTCCCCCTATATCTTTAACTGCTATATTGAGATATTACAATCCTTCCCCTCAAATGCATTGGAATATTATATGCAGATAGATAATATCTAAAAATATCATTTTTGTTTTGAGAAATAAATATCTTATATAGCAATCCATTTGTGTATGTGCCCCACTAAAGTACCATGACTGAAGCAAAACAGGTTCAGAGCAAGAACTAAACTCTAATCTCTGAAGGATTCTAGTAGTGGAGTATTTAAACTACACATTGACCAAATTACATGCTATACTTCAAATAAAAAGCATTTTTGACTTGTCATAGTAATATACTATAATAGTAGGTAAGTATTTGCTGCTATAACTCATTCTCTCAAAATCTTGAAATAAAATCAGCATATACCTAAATGAATATTTTCAATATAGAGTGATCCTTGACCTCACTGCAAAGATCTAATTAAAATTACCGATATAAACTGAACATACATGAATAAAAATTAGTCACATGCATACTAATGAAGTAATATACAATCTATAATGATGGTGATGAAACACAGGCACCACCTGAACAGCTGTAGATGAGGGCAATGTAAGGCTGTGCAGCCTCCGCACACAGTGAGTAGAAGCAAAGAACACAGCAAAGATAATCTATGAGTCTCCTTGCCAAGCAAAGACGTAAATCTCTTAATGAAAGGCAACTGACTGCAGTTTGGTT
This sequence comes from Bothrops alternatus, assembly GCA_034064705.1. NCBI lineage: Eukaryota > Metazoa > Chordata > Lepidosauria > Squamata > Viperidae > Bothrops > Bothrops alternatus. Next base: position 632,727 of record JARGCV010000007.1, read on the forward strand.
TAAGAGACAAAACCAAAACCTGACCCGTGAGTCCTCACTGAAATCAACTATATGACCTTTAGCTCTTATGCAATGTCTGTGTGGATTCTGATCACGAAATTCTGATCTCTGGACTGATAACCCTGATCTTGGTCTTGACTGGATTTTGACTATTCTTCTATGTGCTCCTGTTGAAAGCAAAACCACTCAGTTTTTTTCAGAAACTGTTTTAGTTTGCATTCCTTGTCTGCTGTAATTTCCTCAATCTTGAGTAAACTGCTAATTTCCCTAGCAACTGTGGGAGTGTACAATTTAAACTAGAAGCCCAACAATTAATTAGGGTTGTTGACTTGTTTTTTTTTAACCAAACATAGGTAAGTCTTTGATTACATAAGTCTTTGATTACTCTAAAAAATGTTTTAAAAATTTAGGATTCTTTGTATTCATATTGGAGTACAGGTAAGCCACAAGCTCAAGTAGGAAACTAGATTCACGAGTGACCATGAGTATGGCACCCCAATCCAAGAAGAGTCACAACTAACATGGATTTATGCAAAAGCTGTCTTAGTTAGGGCAGTAAGTTTAAGAGAATACAAATTGCACACTGGTTTTCTTGGGGTAGATGGAAATGCCCTCCTTTCATTCAGATACCATGAAATCCACAGACTCCTCATCTTCCTAGGATTGAGTGTAAGCGTATCCTCCTCCATCCAGATCTTTATAGCCTTCAATATTTGGGATAGAATTTCAATGGCAGTGCTCAACCAAGGGCTAAGATCTATTATTGGATATTGCAACCTATCAAATTTAGATATCTCCATCTGACTCTCAGAGTTAGCATTGGTATCAACCATGGAGGAAGGAGGAAATAATGCCTTCAACTTCAAAATCCCTGGCCCAGACCAGAAGGATACTCTAATCAATTATATCAAAAGTCTCCAAAGATCAAGGACGCCCTTCCATCCATCATAGGTCAACAGCAAGCAAAATTAATGTCTCAGTTCTTTGCTCAGGCATGACACCCAGTGAAAAATATGTAGTAAAAAAATTCAAGACAGATGGGTTAGTGGGAGTTCCATATTTTCCCTTGTTGTAAGACATATATAATTTATATAATTTACTTGGACTTCAGCAAGGCATTTGATAAAGTAGACCACAACCTACTACTTGATAAGATAGAAAAATGTGGGTTAGACAGCATGACTACCAGATGGATTCGTAGCTGGCTGAGAGGCCGCACTCAGTGTGTGATCCTCAATGGAACTACATCTACGTGGAGGGAAATGTGTAGCGGGGTGCCCCAGGGCTGTTTTGGGCCCAGTGCTCTTCAACATCATCAATGATTTAGATGAGGGGATAGATGGGGAACTCATCAAATTTGCAGACGACATCAAGCTGGCAGGAATAGCCAACAGTCCAGAAGACAGGCTTAAGATACAGAAGGATCTTGACAGACTTGTACATCAAGCGCTATCTAACAAAATGAACTTCAATAGTGGAAAAAAGTAAGGTTCTACATTTAGGCAAGAAAAACCAAATGCACAGGTATAGTATAGGTGGTACCTTGCCAAATAGTAGTAATTGTGAGAGGGATCTCGGAGTTCTAGTGGACAATCACTTAAATATGAGCCAGCAGTGTGCTGCAGTTGCCAAAAAAGCCAACACAGTGCTAGGCTGCATTAACAGAGGGATAGAATCAAGATCACATGAAGTGTTAATACAACTTTACAATGCCTTGGTAAGGCTAAGAAGCAACGGATGGAAATTAACCAAAGAGAGAAGCAACCTAGAACTAAGGAGAAACTTCCTGACAGTTAGAACAATTACCAGTGGAACAACCTGCCTCCAGAAGCGTGAATGCTCCAACACTGGAACTTTTTAAGAAGAGACTGAACAGCCATTTGTCCGAAATGGTATAGGGTTTCGTCCCTGAGCAGGGGGTTGGACTAGATGGCCTCCAAGGTCCTTTCCAATTTTATTATTATTATCATCATCATCATCATCATAATCATCATCATCATCATCATCATCATCATTATTACATAACCTATTTTCCAGCAATTACATCTTTGGTTAATAATTGTTGATTGAATATTGAATTTTAAGAGTTTTTGTGACAGCAAAAATAATAGAAGTTCTTTCAAAACCGCAATGTAAACCTTTGCTATATAAAAATCAGGGACACTTTGCTAATGTAGCATGGTAAATGTAAAATGTTCATTAAAATAAGCCAAGTGCATAATAGAAATGTGAATTTTATTAGCTAGGCAGCTGAATTTTTTAGTTTTATTGTGTAAAAGAGAGAGCGAAGACCAAGGAAAAAATGAACTCTACCTATTTTAATCATGTTGTAATCTGATTACAATGTTTAGATGTATCCATCAGAGAAACTACATACAATATGATTCAAGCAGTGCTTGATAAAATAAAAAATGGTTAGTATCAAACAACACTTTACTGAAAATTCCTAGTTCTTCCATATACACAGCTCTCTCTATACTGCAGACATTTTTTCAATCCAAATTCTTACACCTTTTGTACCAAGACCACATGTGGATAAAAGTAAATAAATGCATTCCAACTTTACGAGTTTGATAAGTAAGCTATAAACAGCTAAAAGATCTCACAGTGACTGCTTAAAAAGGAACATAAAATACTACATAAGATGAATTTTATTTAGCAACAGAATTTGAAACAAGTCAATAGTAAATCAGCTCATTTAGATGTTCAGAAAATTTTCCACCAGGTTTCAGAGTCTGAAGGAAAAGGATGTAAGTAAAAGAATGAAGCTTAAAAAGTAAACTCTGATAAATATCCAATAAACAGGTGTGTTTGAAGGCTGAAACTAGCTAGGTAGAAAGGAACAAGCCCCAGATAAGACAGGACTGTCCTCTCCACATTCCAGAGACAAAATGGGTAGGAGAAAGAAACGTAGGATTTAAACCATAAGAGCTGATACATATAATTTTGAGTCCCATGAACCAACAGATCTTTTCAGTCAGGTTGAAAGAATGAGATACATGATTATGTTGTTAAGATGATTTCTTCTTTGCAGAAAAGTCTCAAGAAGTTGATGCTCAAAGATACCTGTTCAATTTCTTGACTGTTGCTATGTCAAGTTTGTAGGATTCTAATTTGTCACTCATACCTGATACTCATACATTTCACACTTCATGAAACCACAAGAGAATGAAAGGGTGACATTCAGTGTCACCAATGTAAATTACATCCAATTTTATGTTGCCTTTCCACTTTGGATCTTAAAAGTTGTACAGTTCCTTAACAGTTGCCTAGAATTGGTAACATCTTGAATGTGAACTAAAAATGAACATTAAATATAGGTAAAAGGTGCTCCTGAGTAAAACTGCTGACTCATAAACCTAGGGTTAAGTTGTGTTAATTATAGTAACACTTGGAAATACAGCATTCATGGTTCAGAGACTTTTCTAAATATGATTTGATCCTATACTTTCAGACCAACTACTGGTGGCCAAAACATCTAGGCAGAGTAACACTTTCCTAAATTTTAATATAAGTCAATTATTGCACTGTGCTCCACATAAAGCTATCATAACGTAATATTTGAAACTATAGCTGAAACAGAATGTAGCAGGAGTTATATGGATGAAGTTGTGATTTCACAAATAGAAACATGCACAAACTAGTTTCTAATTTGTGTGGTCCTTGGTGCTCTCTGAGCTTGGCTGTTTTCTTGCAAACGTTTCATTACCAAATTAGGTAATATCATAACTGCCCGATGATCATCTGTAAACTGATGCTGCTGCCTAGTGTGGTAATGAAACATCTGCAAGAAAATAACCAAGTTCAGTGAGCACCAAACACCCCACAGTTCAACTCTGAGCTACAATTATTCTTTTATATTGCTGGTTTCCAATGTTTCCAAGCACAATTCTAAAGATTACATCAAAGCGACACATAAAGGAAACTTGTTGGTCTATGCTAATTGATGACATGATCTACATTCAAAGCTGCGTGACTAAGAGAAGAAGCCAGAAGATCTTCAGGCAGGCTGAAAAAGAGAAGAAGCCAGAAGATCTTCAGGCAGGCTGAAAGATTGGAAAACAGTAAAGGCATCAACTCCAAAACAGTTCTTAAATATATATGCCAGTGGTTCTCAACCTGTGGGTCGCGACCCCATTTGGGGTCGAACAACCATTTCATGGGGGTCACCAAACAACGCAGTCCGCCATTTTTCCCCCTTTTCCTTAGTTATGCTACTCCCGCTTATTCTATTGGCTTTTGAAAGTCAATAGAATAGAGTCTATTCAAGAGACTCTATTCTATTGGCGTTCGAAAGCCAATATAAACGAAGGAAGTTTCGGTTTCGGAGCACGTGGCAGAAAGCGAGACAGAGAACAAACGGCAGAAAGCGAGAGAGAACTAGCAGCAGAAAGCAAGAGAGAACAAGCAAAAACAGTAAGTTTTGCCTCTGGCCTGCTGCTGAGCTTCCTCTGCTTGGCCACCAGACACCCCAGCAGCCCCAGAACACCCTGCCCCCATTTTGTGCAATTTCGCAACCGGCCCATTGGCTATAAAACACCCCGCAGCCACCGGCGTTCCGGTAAGGCTCCTTCCCAGCCCACTGGCTCAGCCTCCTCCGGTCCGTCCTTCCTCACCTGTCCCGCATGGTGACCCAGCTGGTAGTGTTGGTGGCGTGGTCGATATCATAATTGCAAGCTTCCTCCCAGCCTTTGGATAAAGGCAGCTTCAGCTGGGGCATTTTTCCCGGCAGCAGGTGCAGCAGCAAAGAGACGGACCGAGGCCAGAGGCGAGCCAGGCTGGATGCCTGCCGTCCGTCCTGCTCCCCTCCCCATCTGTTTGGCTGAGGACGTGGGGGGGCAGCTGGGAACTGCTGCCTACCGTCCTGCTCCCCTCCCCATCTGTTTGGCTGAGGATGTGGGGGGGGGCGGCTGGGAACTGCTGCCTGCCATCCTGCTCCCCTCCCCATTTGTTTGGCTGAGGACATGGGGGAGGCGGCTGGGAGCCGCTGCCTTCCGTCCTGCTCGCCCTCGCCGCACGTTTGGCTGAAGATGCGGGGGGGCTGGGAACTGCTGTCTCCCATCCTGCTCCCCCTCCCTGTTCGTTTGGCACCCTCTCCCTTTCGCTCGCACTCTCTCTCTTCACCTGGAGGGAGAGGGAGAGAGAAAGAGGAAAAAGAGAAAAAGGAAAGGAAGAGAAGAGAAAGAGGAAAGAGGAAGAGAGAGGAAAAAGAAAGTTAGAGGAAAAAGAGAAAGAGAAAAGAGAAAAAGGAAAGAGGGAGAGAGAGAAAGGGAGAGGAAAGAGAAAGAAAGAGGGGGAGAGGAAAGAGAAAAAGAGGAAAGAGAAAAAAGATTGAGAAAAGAGAGGAAAGAGAAAGAGAGGAAAGAAAGAGAAAGTTAGAGGAAAGAGAAAAAGAAAGGTAAAAAAGAATATCTGCAGTGTTATCTTCATTTTAGATATCAAAAGAGTTTTGCGGCTCCCAGTGTTTTGTTTTCGGTGGGAAAGGGGTCCAAGTGGCTCTTTGAGTGTTTTGGGTTGCCTACCCCTGGGGTGGGTGGACTCCCATGTGCTATTAACTTTGTTACCAAATTGGAGGGGGGGAGGTTGAACAAAGTTGCTTCATTTATTCATTCATTTATTGCACAATAAAATTATTTGAAACCAACATTTTGTGCTATTCTAATGCACAACTGCACAAATATGCATGTAATCTCTGAGGAGGCTATCACATCTGGGCTACAAAAATTTTGTTAAAGCATTCGTGTTTGCTGATATTTATTTCCTTTTATAAACCGCTTTGATTCTTCCATTTATTGTTTAAAGTGGTTTAATACTTCCATTTATTTCCTTTTATTCCCTTAAAACTAGTTTGAATCTTCCATTTGTTGCCATTTATTCTCTTAAAACTGATTTAATTGTTTTGTTTATTTCTGATCCACGAAACCTATAACCTCCATGCCATTTCTCACTCTTCTTATTCCTTTCTACTTTGCTTTTTATTCCCTCTCTTTCATATACTTTCTTTTATCTTAACTGAAAGAAAATCCCTCCAGGTCCCCACTATAATTTATGGTTCAAATGAAAGCAGCCTGTCCTTATTTATTATTTACCAACTTTCTGTAAATTTTGGTCCCACATTTAAAGGCAGGGTAAACATGCATTAAAATACATGCAGCGGCGGCACAGCATTAATGGTGGCCGGGGGTGTCTTTCTTGCCACGCCCACTTGGTGGTCACGCCCACTTGGCCACGCCCTTGTCACCCAGCGATGTAGAAAGAAAAATAATTTTATGGTTGGGGGTCACCATAACATGAGGAACTGTATTATGGGGTCGTGGCATTAGAAAGGTTGAGAACCACTAATATATGAAGACTTATGAAAAAAAATAACCTTATGCAGAATAGCTAAATTTAAAGTTCATACTATGTTCCTAAATTGTTCGAGGTCATTCTCCGTATATAATTGACTGAGGTTGTGAATACTTGCTATCAATAAGAAATTTTTTCCCCTCAAAGTTTGAAAAGCAAAACAGATAAAACTACATTGAACTGATTCAGAGCTTATTTTTAGCTGGTATTTCAGCACATCATTCACATTTCTCTATAAATGTTAAAATAAGAAGTGTGAATTGCTGACCTCTGTATCTCAACTGCTGTCAAATGTGTATTTCAAGAAGAGATCTATGGGATCCAATGCTCCTTAAATCTACAATATGTATCAAAATGCAAAAGGAAGAAAATGACCTTGAATAAGACAAATTTCACAAACATCACTGAGGGATTTTTTTTTAAAAAAATGTTCAAACAGATGTGAAAAATGTTTCAAAACTATTTAGCATTTGCAGTTCATCTATTAATTCAAAGCTACAGTGTTTATTTTGTTGAGGCACTGGCTAGATTCACACATCACATAAAACTGAAGTATTTTTAGTTTTGTGTATATAATCCTGAGCCAAAATGGATGGGTTCATACATTGACCTAAGGCAAAAATAACCAACCACATAGTGCTGTATACAAATCAGATCTGTATCACCCTTCTACCTTTCCACCAAATGAAGACAAATTATTGCCTTCTTTCTTTGGTATATTAAGTATAATTTATTGCAGTGCTTGAATCATCATAACCATTGGGACTATTAACCATAATTTTCTGAATTAAAAAATAATCTCAGCCTTTGGTATGAATGAGGCAGGATTGACTTGGTAGAGTCATTCTGATAATTCAACCAGAGAGGATTCCAAACTCATAGATCACAAATAGTCAGTAGTATGAGCAATTTCCCCATCAATTTGCTGTGCTCATTCCCCAGGCTCCTTCATTAATCAGTAATAGATCAGAGACTAGAGATTTTGCTATCCTAGGTGGGAATCAAAGTTTTTATAGTTTCATTTACTGGTCAAGGGGACTTTTTACTACCTTAACTGATATTATTTCACTGATGCACTGAAGATTTTACTGTGATGTTACTTCTCACTGTACACTGATAATGTTACCTGATTTGGTAAAGAAATGTCTGCAAGAAAACAATCAATCTCCAAGAACCCCACAGACAGTGATGGGATTCAGCTGATTCACACTGGTTTGGTAGAACGGTAGCTAATTTCTGCTTTTGTTGTCTTCGGTGAATCGGCTGATGCCCTAGCCCATTTTTGCAAGGCCCAGAATGGACCACCAGAAGTGCGAACACCCCACTTCCGGAAATCTGTTCTGGGTCTGGGAGGCCTCCCCAGCTCAAAACAGACTTCCGGAATGGGCATCCATGCACTTCCAGTAGGCCATTCTGGGCTTGGGAGGCCTCCCCAGCTTGGAACAAACTTCCAGAAGTGGCATCAATGTACTTCTGGTGGGCCGTTCTGGGCCTGGGAGGCCTCCCCAGCTCAGAATGGACTTTCAGAAATAGCGTCTACGCAAAGAATCTGTTGTTCAGGTATTTGAATCCCATCACTGCCCACAGATCAACCCTGAGCTAGAAATATTCTCTTCTTTTGGAACCCTTAGGCTAGCCCAGTCCAAGGTATGCCATAATTATTAATAAAAGATACAAAGAAGAAAAATACAATACTGCAATTTTAGTTCCACTTACTGCATAACAACTAAATACAAAATGTAAAGCATTGCATTTTAAAAATAAATGTCCTCAAGAAACAAAATTTAATGCAAAAAATAATTAAAGCTAGCAATATATTTTGGAGGACCTCTAACATAGACCATATGGTGCTATGCCACATATAAATAAAAATATGTTACAGCAGGTGGGCTGGTTTGAATTTTATTTCACGGGTTAAATGTGGCCTGCTAAACTACAGAAAAGCATTTATTCTGAGTATACTGTAAAGCAATTAACATAAGCCCAAAGATGTGGATATCAGTGATTTCATATTATTTTAACCTCCATTCAGAAGCTTTTACTTTAAAATGCAATTTTGCAAAAATAATAATAATCAAAAATTAAAAATAGTCATAGGCATTGCATCTGTTCTGGATTCCTTCTAATTTAGGTGGCCTTATCATTTCCTCCTCTGAGTTATTACATCTGATTAATTTTCCTGCTATTGGATCATCGCAGCATAACCAAAAACAATTTTTTATTTTCTTCAGAGGGGAAAAGTTCGGCTAATACTTCAACTTAATTCATGTCTTAAATTAATGGATGGATGGACAGATGGGCAATGTGTCCGTCTTCCCCTAACAAATCCTATAGTGTCCTCAATGAATTAATGCCATACAAGCAATATTATAGATGCTAAAGCAAACAGAACAACAGCAAATTCATCAATGTGAAAGAAATGAAAAGGACATACCAGATTGCTAGAAGATATTATTATATATCCAGCTTCTTTCAAAATGTATTTAGCACAGTATTCCTTCTGAATGTAACATTAAGCAAGATTATCTATATTGGTACACAGTATTCCAATGGCTCCTTTTTCATTGGAAGCAGTTAAATAAACTAATAAAATCACATATCATGTTTAATGTTCTAACTACATTGTAATTCCTGCTTTTTCTTCATCTAATGGAAGCATCAGAAATCAACAATAAATTGAGTCTTATTTCTCTGGCTTGCTAAGAGAAGAACTAATTGAGAGACTCCACTCCAGATGTAATTTAAATTAATAGACAATAGAACCATATATGCATTTAGCATTCTCACTGAAAGAAGAAAACATGATCAGGCAGCATACAACAGTTCAGGTAGTTCTTGGTTAATGACCAAAATGGGATCAGTAACTTAGACCTTAAGTGAAACAGCAACTGTGCTTCAGATCTTACTTCAGCTTTCTTTTGCTTTATAGACTTCAAAGGTTGTAAATATGAGGATTGGTCATGAAGTTACTTTTTCAACCCCATAGTAACTGTAAAGAATTGCTAAGTGAAACAGTCATTAAATGAGGATTGTCTGTATACCTTTATAATCCTGATAAAACCAGATTTGTGATGAAGTCTAGATAGACACAACATCTGAACCCAGGTAATGTTTGTTGCAAAAGAATATATATGAAAATATTATCCTTAAAACTATAATGAAGGTATCAAAGATCTATCAAGCAAAGATTCCCATAAGGCAAAATTTAAGATTTAGGAAAGTGAGACAAAAGGATTAGGGTGATGACATAAAGAGGATGAAAGACTGAAGAGAAAAATAAAATAATTAACCAAAAAAGAGAGAAAATATGTTTTATACTATGCCACTTAAAGTTTAGATCAGAGGTCCCCAACCTTTTGGGCACTGGGGACCGGTGCCATGGAGAAATGTTTTTTTCTGCAGATCAGAGGGGTATGGTTTGTGTACTGCCTGCATCCTGCGGATGGGGTTTTGCTTGTTTTGCGGCCCAGTTGCTGGCATGCTGCAGATCGGTGGCGGTCCACGGACTGGGGATTGGGGACCCCTGCTTTAGATAACTTATAGAATCACTGAAAGAGGCAACAGCTTCAATGAGCCATTGTATATATATATAAGTATAGTAATTTTCTTTAGTGAGAAAATAAGAACTACTGGACACTGCTTTACTTTACAATGCCCTTATGGAATAGCTTGTTTGAGAACAGAATGGGACAACTCAACACAGCCAACTCATCGTGGGACAATTTAACAATTCAATTTAACTATTTAAAATAAATTTAAAATTATTTTAATTTTTGTCTTTCTCATTTCTCATTTTATTTTGTCCCTCATTTTGCATCCTTTCTTTAATGATTCTATTCCACTATTTCTTTGATATGTGTAACTCTTGTCCCACAGTGAGTTGTCCAGTGGTGAGTTGGCTGTGGCTAGTTGTCCTGCAGTGAGGTGGTTGCAGCAAGTTAGCTATGGTGAGTTATAATGAAGCTAGAGACTCTCAATAAATAACTAGAGAATAATTCCACAATTATTTGTCTCTTTTCTACCTAAAGCTGCAATCCTAAATACAACTGTTTGAATGTTTGCCACACTAAACTTAAATGAGACCAAAATCATTTAAATGCAAATCTCAGAGTTATCAACGTGTATTAAAATCATGACTCTGAATATAAAACATGATCTAAAGAAACAGAAACCTCACTTTCAGAGAAGAAATGGCGAACTGAAGATGAATGGCGAATTGAATGACTGCAGAATAATGGAGAGGCAGTGAATAGACTAGCTGTTCATACTTTCTCTCCAGAAAAGACCAGGACTTGCAATCACCCACAAGTGATCCAGATAGCAGTCTCCAGTTGGGTCAGAGTTCTGAAGGCTGAGGTAATAGCCATCTTGCTCAAACTGCAGTTGGCATCTCTGAAATCATGCGAAATTCACATATTTCCTTTCCTAATCACTTTTTGAAGTTATTTGTTAACTGCTTTTTAGGTATTAGGACGTTTTTCACTGAGCAGTTTTATAGCACCTTCAATCCTTAGCAAAAAGTTTTTAATATAAATTTAAGGACTTCATTTTAAAAAAAATAAACATCAAAAAAATGATTAAAACTTTGATTTTAGACAGTTACAAATGGACTAAGGGTCAAAATAAATTTGAAATAAGATTTTGGAATTAATTGTAAAGAATCCTTCCCATGGAAAAAACGTTTGTTCTGAATTCTTCAAAAAAAAAACTAGTAAGACTTTAAAATTGGACACTAGAGATAATCAGAAAGAACTAAAGATTACAATTAAAGGAGAATGCTCAAATTTGATTTACAAATACAGAAAGAAGCAAAATACTTTAACATTGGATGATATTTTTGAACAATGGACCCAGAAGTTAATTTTAAGGATGCCTACCTCTATAAATAGACTGTCCTTAAAAGAGGCTATGAAAGAGGAGTGTTTCCTGACATAATTGCAGTTGATCTGAAAGTGAATTAAAAAATTACAGGCTACAAGAATGTCATGGGAAAAAATGATAAACTGACCATACAAATGAATCTGACTGATATATTAATAATTAAAAGGGATGTACAGATAACAAGCCAAGAGAGTGACTTAGATAATTTACAAAATTGGATATACAATGGAGGATTGGTAACGTTTTGAAGAATTTTCTAAGTGACTTAAATATTTTTTTTTATATTGGATTTACAAAAGAGCCTGTTAAAGCTTTTAAGAATTTTGTGAGAAAGGACAAAGAAAAAGATGAATAGAAATAGAATTCTACAACATTATTTGAAGAGACTAAAGAGTAACATTGTTGGAAATAAAAGAAAGAATATAAAGTTAGATTATTTGATCAAGGCTAATATAGTTATGTTGTTGTGTCTGGTAACCCTTAATAGACTTTTGCTGACATCAGGACTGAAATGATGAGGTTATATGGATTTGTCGGTATATAGTATAGTATATGTAAAGAATAGATTATTTATTATTTATTTATTATTTATTAAATTTAGATTTAATTATTAGATTATTTTAAATTTATTAAAAGAAGGTGAAAAGTTACTAAAATAGTTTATATTTATGATCAAGGAGAGAGGTGGCTGGATGGAGTCACTGAAGCAGTAGGCATGATCTTAAATGGACTCCAGAAGATGTTAGAGGACAGGAAGACCTGGAGGAATATTGTCCATGGGGTCACGATGGGTCAGACATGACTTCGCAACTAACAACAACATTTCTGTACATATTTCTTTTCTTTTTCTTTACTATATTTTTATTTTTTTTCTATTTTTCTATTTTTCTTCCTTCTTGAATTTTTTTAATCTTTTAATTTTTTTACTGTTAGTTTTTATTGGTGAAATTTGTACATGTAGTCCTCGACTTACAACCACAACTGAGCCCAAAATCTATGTTGCTAAGTGAGACATTTCTTAAATGAGTTTTGTCCTTAAATGACCTTTCTTGCCACAGTTGTTACGTGAATCATTCAGCTGTTAAGTTAGCAATACAGTCGTTAAGTGAATCTGGTTTCCTCATTGAATTTGCTTGCAAGATGGTCACAAAATGTGATCACACGATGCTGGGACACTGCAACCATCATAAATATGAACCAGTTGCCCAAGCATCTGAATTTTGATCATGTGACCATGGGGATGCTGCAATAAGTGATGCAAAATGGTCATAAGTCACTTTTTTCAGTGCTGTTGTAACCTCAAATGGTCACTAAGTGAACTGTTGTTAGGTCGAGGACTACCTGTAATCCTTAATAAAATTACTATTAAAACAAAAGTCTATGTATTCTTTCCAAGACAGAATGCTGGGCTTCCCATGCCATGTGAAAGCAGGAAGGTGGTGGGTGGGTGATATCCCAAAGGTGTTACTTTTCAGTGTAGTTTTCATATTACACTACAAACAATCTTGTAGGCTTCTAAAGGCTGTTGAGACTATTCTCTACCGGCAAGCTAATAGTGGCTCTGCAATGATACATTTTTACTGTTTATGTTTATTTATTGTATTTTTTTTAGATTTTCTTTTTTTTTTAAACTGTTAATTTTCTGATATTACAATTATATCTTTGAAAAACAACATGGCAGCTGAGTTACAATAAATCAATTACATACAGATATTATTAATACAAGTCTCCAACTATTTTAGCCAATAGTTTCTCTCTTTTTCCCTTAATATGTACTGTCTCTTATTAGCATACTTCTTATTCTGTCAGATACAAAATAACTTTCTTACATTTATCAATAACTTTTAGTTTATGTATGTCTTAATTGTTTTAACATTCTATTTTTCAGACCATCAATAACCTAGTAAATTTTCCCAGTTTCAATTTTCCATTAATATTTAAGTTTAACGTTTAATATTTATCATTTCCAAGTTTTAAATGACCCCAATTCCCTTTGTCACAATTCCTCACAACATCTGGTGTTCAGGATACATATCTTATCTATATCAGTTCTACATCAACAAATTGATAATTATTCAATATAGTATTCTTATTTTCGTATAGTTTCCAAATATCTTAAATTCAGTTAAATTTTTCCATTTCAATATTTAGTACTTCCTCTCTCATGTATATTTTCTTGTATTTAAGCTGATAATTTTCATTCTTGCCACTACATCAAAACATATTTATTTACATTTCATCAATAAATCTTAGCATATATATGTCTTAATCACCTTTCTCTAAGCAACTCAATATTCAAATTTGACTGTTAACATTTATACTTCTAGGTTTTAAATAGCCAAAATTTTTCTGTTCTTCAATTCATAATAATATCTTATATTCAAAATACACATCTCATCTACTTGAATATTTCTATGTTCTATTTTAAATCTCATAAGTAGGTCAAGACCCCATTCTTCTTCAGTCTTATTCTAGTTTTCTTTCTTTGCCAGATTGTTTTCCATATCCGTGTTTCTAAGTCATCAAACAGTTCTCCTTGTATTATTATATATATTGTGTGATGTTGAAAAGACCATCCAGTCACCATTTTTTTTTTAGAAGTCTAGCAGGTCGTCTCTTTATTTTCTCCTCTTGACATAGTTGTCCTGAACTATTTATCTTTTCTTCCATCTGTTCCTCTTCTTGATCCTCAGATTCCTTCTCATTTAGGTAGCAAGCTTTTTCCTCCATCCATATTGTCAGATTTTTTTCTGAATTTTCCATTGTCTGTAATTGTCATAACATTTAATTGTTCCACTTTTTCTGTAGTATTCTGTATAGTTGATTTTTTAGTTATAATCAAAGTCTGAGTTTGCATATCTGAGCTGCTTTCTCGTTTGTCTCTAAAAGCTCTCATTTCATCACCAGCTGTAAGAAGGATTTGATAGGTTGCTTTTAGCGTTATCAAGAATTTGTGCCAGATTTTCCTCCATAAGAAAAATCTGTTCCTGGTCTTCTTCCATAATGATGAATTGAATTAGAAATGTTTACAGGTTTTTTTTTCCAGTAGGTAAAAAGCACAGTTAGGACTCTCACGGCTGGTGTTCAAGGTTGCATAAATCTTATTTTCTGGGCTGTCAGCAAGCCTCTTAAAGAATAACAGATTACAATTTCAGATTTAGCCACAAGGTGTCACCCCACTGTTTAAAAATTTCCTTTCAGTCTCAAAGTTATTTTAATCCTTTCAGTTTTCCTTCTACTTTATGAGGGAAAACACAGATCTTCAATAAAAATAGAAAATAAAAAGATAGATAATAGAAAATTCTTTTAGTCCACAAATTTTAGGAAATAAAGTTCCAATTGGGATCCAATTATTTTTTCAACGTTTTAAGCTCCCCTGGATAGTCAGTTGCCACTGTTCCTGGAGGGAGGGCTAAAATCCCCCTTCCTTCTTCTCAGGGGAGAAAGTACTTTAGCAGCTTCCGTAGGTAAAAAAAGAAGTTAGTTAAGAGAGGTAGATCTCTTCCAGTCTCTTCCATACTGCTTTAATGTTGCCTGATGGTAAGTGTGACTTCAGCTATCCATAGCCTAGTGACCAGCCATTTTGTCCGCCGGTGAGAGCCCTTCCTTGCTGGTCGCGTCTACGGAGCAATTTTTTGACCGTTTTAGGGTCCCCCAGCGATGCAAAACTCGATGAGGAAGACGGAGCTCGCATTCCAGGCGTCCATGGCAGCCGCGTCGGCAAACTGGAAGTCTGTATTTTTTAAGATTTTCTGATTAGTTGATGTTGGGGATTGTTTTATTGCATGGTGGGTTTCTTATTATAAACTACATAGAGTTTCTGAAATGAGAGATCTACAATTTTTAATGATTATAGAAGTTTATTATTGCAATTTTCTTTCTAATATCACATGTAAATTTTGTAGTACTATCACGATAATAGTACTGAATATTTAACACTAAAATAGACATGAGAAAAGATTTTAAGCTATATTTAAAACTTTACAGTTTCATTTCTGCACTCCACTACCAAATCTTATAAGCAATTTAATTCAGTACAAATTATTAGATGAACATGTTCGGAGCAAATATAAAATATGCCCTGTAAAGTCACAAAGCAAACTCTGCCTCCTACATATTTGCATGTAACTTTTCCAAAGTCATCCAAGGACACAATTTGTGTTTTGACAAATATCATCCCCCCCTTTTATAAATTCCTATAGCCACCACTACACTCCAGGTCCTTGTGGACCTTAACACTTCACCAAAGATAGATGAATCGATATGGATGGGGAAAGTCTTAAGACCTTTCATTGGTGTAACCCTGATTTTCAAGATAAATTAACTAAGATTCAATCTATTTTTTCTTTTAAACATTTAAATTAAAAAAGAACACTTGTTCCAATAGCAACAGTGACTTGACTTTGCAACAGCATGGTGCTGTTTCTAAGACAGAATGATTCCATGAGAACAGCACTATTAGATAATATGAAGAAGCACAAAAGAAAGAAAGAATTACATAAATACAAGGTATTGTTATTCCAGTTCATGAACACAATGTTAAAATGGGAACAATGGCATGAATGCTCCAAGATATCAAACTGAATAAAGGTGGGAAAAGCGCAAATCATGTCCATAGACAGATAATTTTGAAATTACTATGTTCTTTTATAAAGTGTTACCAGTACAGCAGCATTGTAACTATACTGACAGATTGTCAATATTAACAAGCTAGTCTAATGTATTATCAATAATAATCCAATTTTGCTTCTTTCCTGGACTCTAAACATTACTTGACAATAGAAGAGAAAAAAATAAGCTAATCACAGAAATAGCTGCAAAGTACTGAATGGCAATGATACTTCAATGATAATAGAAAGAAACCTCTGATTGGTTTTTCATTATCAGAGATACTGGCAATTTCAAGAGCCATTTTTTTCATCTTCTTTTCTTATATACTTTCTTGAATATTTATTATTAAAAAAACCCGAACTATGCCAACCTTTTATATAGCACATTTGAAACCATAATGGTACATACTTACAGAATTTAAGATTTCAGAATTTTATTTTAAATAAATCTTTATAAGACTGCAGTCCTGTACTTCAATCATACCCTCCCTTTTCTGGGAATAGTACCTCTAAATCCAACATGGGACTTTTTTTATTACAAGAAAAACCAAAATACTTTTAAATATCCTTTTGTCAGGTCAGTTTGTTGAGATATTCCCAAAGCATAGCAAATTAAGTCTTTAGAATGTCTGTCTTGAAGAGCAAGATGGAATTCATAGTTTGGAGGGTTAATAATTTATTTACTTCAATCTATATGTGTGTGGAGAAAGCTCAGGACCGTACTGGTTGGAAACATGCAGAAAAGGCCTTCATCCTGCATTGAATAGACCAGACTTCCCCAACCTTCCCAGGTTGGCGGCCCAGAGGCAAAGGAAGGAGCAGAGAAATGAGCATACGCGCAAATGGGTGTGTGCACGGCGGTGGCGCCAGCATCCGTGTGCATGCGCAAGCAAGCTGCGTGCACCCATGGTGATGCTAGCAGCAGCACTGGTGCCTGCACACCCATGCAAGCGGGACGCTAGCACACACAAATGGGCCGCTAGTGATCGTGCGCATGCGCAAATGGACCATTAGCGATTGTGTGACACTGATGGTGGCACTAACTCTCCCGTGCATGTGCAAACAGGCTGCTGGTGTGAAGGGGGGTGCATGCACACATGCACACGCTCACCAGCCATTCCCACAGCCTGCTGGCCAATAGGCTGCAGCCTGATGCTAGGCCGCAGCCCACAGGTTGGAGAACCCTGGGATAGACAATGGCTAAAATAATGATGAGGATGAGGATGAGGAATGTGTGGATTCAGCAGAAGATATCTCACCCCATCAAAGCAAATGAATAAATCTTGTAATTCCAGACACCCCTCAGAAAAAAAAGTTTAGAGTGGAAAGATAAGAGAAATGTTCATGGGATTAAAGCGACTAAAACAGAGGATTTGATGAAAGTGCAGCAGGTAACTTCCATTGCCATATTGATGCCAACAGATAGATAAAATCAATGCCTTAATTCACAACAAAACATAAATGGAAATTGCTTTCAGGTAACCTAGAAGTGGACTAAGAACGTTGTGATCCAATCCTGACTTCTCAAAACGGGGTAATCTATCCTGGTGCTGGCTCAAGTGGTAGATACGGATCAGCCTAAAACAAAAGGAACCAATTTCTGATTAGAACACTAATAAAGTGGAATACAATGTTTGATTGTGTTGTAGTCATCAGACTCTTGTACCTCATCAAAAATTTACCCAACAGTATCTAAATATTAGAGATGTACAGTATTTGGAAAGTTACTTTGGATCCCATGTGAAGACACTGAGAGAACACCAAACCTGAGGGCAGATCCTTCAATATTTCATGCCTTTTTCTAGAGTCACCTAGTAACATGTCTATGGAGTCTCTCAATTATCCAGGTCATGGCTGTCCCAAAGGTGCTTTTTCATGAGGCAACTGGGTTTTCTTTCTTTTTCTCTTTGAAGATGTTTTGCTTCTCATCCAAGAAGGTTCTTCAGCTCTGATTGGATGGTGGGGAATGGAAGGATTTATATTCCTTGTAGACAGCTGGTCATTTATGGCCATCTATGTCAAAAACTGAACAGACTTCTCTCAACAGAGGGGGAGGGATATGACACCATCTATCTTCAGTCTACAACAGTTCTGTTAGCAGTTCCAAGAGGGCTCCACACCCATTTGCACTACTCAGGTGATCTTGAATGACACAGAAAGCTCCCGGTGTCATCAATGACAAGCTAAAAGAAGGCAAATGACCAGCTGTCTGTAAGGAGTATA
This sequence comes from Bothrops alternatus, assembly GCA_034064705.1. Lineage (NCBI taxonomy): Eukaryota > Metazoa > Chordata > Lepidosauria > Squamata > Viperidae > Bothrops > Bothrops alternatus. The sequence goes on from JARGCV010000007.1 coordinate 650,789, forward strand.
AATCCACCATTCCCCACCATCTAGTCAGAGCTGAAGAAGCTTCATGGATGAGAAGCAAAATGTCTTCAAAGAGAAAAAATGAAAGTCCAGTTACCTCGTGAAAAAGCACCTTTGAAGCATCACCTAGTAACCAGGCAGACTAAGGGAAATGCTCAGGAGTGCCAGGGTATGAGTTTATGTTGTTCCCTGCCACCACCTGCTTTACCTCTTCAAAAGCCTAATTTAAGATGAATACTATATATCAACTGCAGTTGAAGAGTATAAAAGAAAGACTATAAATAAGGATAAAGATTAAATTAAATCATTTGGCTTGGTAATAGGAAATGAGAACTGAGAAACAAGAGAACTGGGATATAAATGGAAACAAACTAGAAAATCCAGTGTTGTGACTTATTTTCTTAGTGACAGATAGATATTTAGTAAAAGAAAATGGCAGAATGTCAAACACAATGTCTTCTACTATGTCGTCCTCAGAATAATTCCCAGTTTCAATAAGCAAAATTTTTTATTTATCCTTCATGCATGAATTCTAGTAGCATAGCACCTCCTGTCTCTCTATTCTTTCTTTTAGCAATTCAATCAAGAATATCCACTCTGCTTCAAATCCACCTCAAATCATACACAAGCTGTTTTCATTAAAGCTTCCTTTCCTTAAAACAATTCTGTTTTGACACCAACATCTAGTTTTAATTGTTCTGGGTCTCAAAATCATAATGCAGTTTTAATTATTATTTTAAATTCTACATTTAATTTCATGTCAAAAAATACATTTACCACGGACACACATCTTACTTCCTTAGCAAAATGCATGGATGCTTCAGACTTAGTTAACTTACACATCATACCACTGAAGGTGTTGTAAATGAATCCTCTTTGAAAATCTGACATTAAATGAATGCTTCTTCTCATAAGGTATTTTTCATATAGGGCTGGAAATGTAATTACATTTAATTTTTATAATAAAGTTGTACAATTACAGGATGTGGTGTAAAAAGGTACTTTTTATTGTTTTCTATCATGTAAATGTGTGCTTCATTGCTCTTTTATTCAGCTTTTCTAGTTGTGGGAGGCATTATAACATTGGATAAACCACGCATCTATGGATAAAAATGGGATGTTCCATTATAATGTACATTACCTGAGAAAAAAACCATTCTTCCTTCTCTCCTAGCTATATTTGCAAAGTGATCCAAGTGATCCATTTACATATGGTAAATAGATTATAACAGTGACTTAAATCAAACCAATATATACAATTGTGTTCTCAATTCCTTATGCGAAATGTGTAGTTTTCTATTTTTGAATTCCAGTCTCTTCTTGATTATAATTTATTTTTACCTCTATTTGAAAACAATGACACATAATATTATTTGATATGACTGTCTGTAAACAGAGCCACAATGTAGCTGATCTAGAAGATCCACTATGGAAAGAAATAAAAAAAAACCCCTAAACAGAACTGTACAAGATGACAGAGAAACTGGACAGAGTTCATATTTATTTATTTTGAAAAGTTTATTTATTTATTTATTTATTTATTTGTTTATTTTCTGCTCATCTCTTATCCAATGATGCTGGCTTACACTATAAACCATTAAAAGCATTAAAAACATTAAAATCAACAATCATAAAAACACAGCAGATAAAATTATTAACACCAGATGGAAAAGGAGGAAGCCAGAAAAAATGGGGGTTGAGGAAATGGGATCAGATTTTAATTAGTCAACCACCTCCGGTATGACGTTCCCCCATTGGGTCCCCAAGCCATCTGGCAGAGCCAGGTCTTAAGGCTCTTACCAAACATCAAGGTGGCACCTCGGGGATAGAATGTTCCAGAGGGCCAGAGACACGACAGAGAAGGCTCTTCTCCTGGAGTCCACCATCTGAAATTCCTTGACTGGCGGGATCTGCAGTGTCCCCCCTCTGCCAGCATGGGTGGGATGGACCAGTCCTATAAGGAGGAGATGGTTCCTCAGGTAGCTGGGACCTAATGCCATGCATCTTACTGTTTAATTCTATGGGGAAGCAATTGTAAGAAGAGGATGCATAAAGTGATTTGATTTCACCCTAACAAAGTGCTTTGTGTTACGTTGGGATTGTCCTTGTTGAGGAGAAGAGGTGATGTTACTCCTCTCTGCACCACCTTGAAGATTAATCCAGAAAATCCATTAAATATACAGCGGGTCTACACAGAAACTGTTTATGCTAAAGGGGTTTCTGGAAAAGCAGTCAGAGCAGCCAAAAGGAAGAGTTTGCATCTGCTTTCCTTTTAAAAGTGAGGGGAGACAGCCCTGCTTGGAAAAGCACATTGAAAAAGGTGTCCTGTTCAAAGGAACATCAAAGGGAAACACCTCTTCTAAGTTTCGCACAGTCCTCTCCTACAGACTTTCAGAATAAGATGCTAAAATTGGAAACAGCTATTACAAGAACACTGGTAACCGAATGTTAGCATCTTGCTTTCCTTTATATTCCAAAAATACATTTTAACATAAAACATTATTACCAAAGGCTATGATATCTTTATGTTACGTATTCCAATAAGCTGGAGCATGGGGAGAGGTAAGAAGCACAATTACTCTATCAGACATTTAATTTCCATCAACCGTCTTCTGGAAGAAACCACAGGGTGCAGCAGAAAACTGAGATGGAAAGCAAGAACAGAAGTTGAGGTACCACATACTTTAGCCTCCTACTTTATTCTATTCTAACTAATCATCACAGCCTGATTTTCCTCCTCCCTTCTTCTTTCCCATAATGTTTCTAAAACCATAATTCTGCTAAAAGGGATTTTCTTATTACCTAGCTTTTGGAGCCTTCCTGGAAAAACTGTTCTACATGAGGAGGAGAAACTGATGACTTTCTGGATTTCACTGAACTGCACTTCTTAGCAGCCCCAACCAATGTGATTCCCCTTGTCCAACTAAAATCAAACCAGTCTACTTGGCTAACAAGCCGGCACCATCTGGACCTTTATACTCAAACAATGACAACATCCCAATAGTCAAGAAGAAGCTCATCTTAATTTTTATTAAATTTATTTAAAAATTACTTAAAACAGTAAATTCTGCTTTTTATGATAGGGGGATAAAACTTCAATGCATCTCATGTGCTTTCCTATCATCGTGATAGCAGTTTTCTAGTATTTAAGAGGCTGTCAAAGAGAAGAGGGGGTTGACACACACACACCTACACACACACAGACACCCACACACACACCTATAATAAAGGTAAAAAAGGATATATGCAGTGTTATCTTCATTTTAGATATCAAAAGGGTTTTGCGGCTCCCAGTGTTTTGTTTTCAGTGAGAAACGGGTCCAAGTGGCTCTTTGAGTATTTTGGGTTACCTACCTGGTATAGGGTCTCCTGCTTCAGCAGAAGGTTGGAATGGAAGACCTCCAAGGCCCCTTCCAACCCTGTTATTCTGGATTCAGCATTCATCCTTATATCAATTTACTATCAAACTACTGACTCCTTTGTCTGTACAGTTCTAGCTGGAATTCAGTTTGCACCAGTTTACCGTGCTGTCCCAAGCAAGCCAGTGGGCTAATTTGTGGGCTGCAGAGGAGCTTGTTTCACTAGAGGAACAGGGAGACCAAAGGCAACATAAAGGCAATGACTTCATTTCTCTTTCCCTTGGAGTGAAATCAAAGTCTTAGCACTTTCCCTACCCCCTTAGCAGAGAGGAAAGAATTAACTGCATTTTGTGGCAAAGTGAAGGGAGAAATGCTTCACTGCCTTCTCTCTTCCCCAAGTGCAGAAGATGAAGACTACCAAGTATAAGGATAGGAGATATTTAGGAGCAGACGGAAGTTGTATGTCAATGGAAGAAGATTGGGAGAGTTGGGGGGGGGGGAAGAAGGACAAAAATCTTACAAGTCAGGTCTCGTGAATCCAAACCATAAACAACATATTTATCCAATATTTCCAGAATTTCTTTATATTTACAACAATCGACATAGCTTTCTATTCCATTTGTCTTGATACGAAGAAGTTTGACAATGAATTGAAACATCATAAAACGAGTGTTTGTGGGCTGCAATGATATATCTAACTATAACTAATATTTTAAGAAATTCATTTTAAAACAGCTTGCTAGTAATATATTTTACAATGTAGGATTAAAAAATAGAAATATAGGATAAAAATTAAAGAAGTACTTTTACAGAATTACATATAAGCCAGTGTTGGTTGGTGAAACTTCTTTAATCATTAAGAGTATTAAAAGAGTGCACATCAAATTAATCTGAACACATTAGTCATGTCGGTAAGAAAATAGTGTACTATATTTATGCATAATTAAAACCCTAGTAGGGAACTGATTTAACACACAGACTGTCAACTTCTGAAATGAACCTGGCTGAAGCCATCTTTGTCGTTCTGAGTTGCCACAGGTTGGGGGGCAGAAGTGGGGAAGAAAATAAGAGCTTTGCTAAACTAAACACAGAGCAGTTCCATGGGAACCAAGGTCATTCCCACAGGATCTGGAAGGTGGAGAGAAAAGGATTCATGAAGCCTGCCAATTGCTTTTATTGGGTAGCATGGTCTAAAGCAGGGCTTTTCAACCAGTGGTATGGGTACCACCTGTGGTACATTGGCACCTGGCAGGTGGTATGTGACCATCCTAGAAAAGTGGAAGCGGGGGAGGGGAATGAGCTGAACCGGTGGCAGCACTGTACAAGCCTGAGTGAGAGATGGCTGGAGTTGCAGGGCTGTCAGGGCTCAGCGGAAGCGCCAGGATCAGTGCCAGACTCCAGCTGGAGCTCAGTGCTGATCCTGGTGCTTCTGCTGAGCCCAGAAGAAGCGCCGATCAGCTGGAATGTTGCAGCATCTCCGGGGTCTTGTGATTTACATTCAGATGCTTGGCAACTGATTCATATTTATGACGGTCACAGTGTCCCAGGGTCATGTGAAGTGACCAAAACCTGCTGCAACCACCCAGCAGATGGGGGGAATAAAAACCAAACACCCTCCACCCCACCCCTGCTGCCAATCCTAAACAGAAATGCTCACAACAATGAAAGCCTCGGACAGGAGGAAGAGCGCAGTCAGGCGGGCAGGCAAGTGTCTTGTTCGGCTGTGCCTTGGGGGACACTTTTTTCAGTGCCATTGTAACTTCGAACAGCCACTAAGCGAACTGTTTAAGTAGAGAACTACCTGTACTTTATTATTTTTTTCCTTTTTGGGGCGTCATCAAGTTTTTGACACATTGCTAAGCGACTGGTGGTACTCAGATGTTGCCATATCCTAAAAGTGGTACAATGGGTGAAAAGGTTGAAAAGCCCTGATCTATAGCATAGTAGAGGGGAAGAATTTGTTACATTTAGTTACACTGAATCCCTAAGGGGAATTTTAGAGTTGGTTTCACTTTTGACCGTGCCAATATTATGTATCCAATAAACATGTGCTTTGAGGAAACTTCAAGCCTCAGAGTTCTGATTTATTTGGTTTCATTATTCAGAACCTTGATACAGATAGGTTAAAAGTAATTTAAGATAAATAATGTTTCAAATGAAGAACTTCAATTACAATGCAAAAGCAAATGAACACTACTTTGGGGAAATTCAGAGTCTAAAACAAGATTATTTAAATTTTGTTTAAAATCTGAGACACAAAAGACTCAATAACAATGAGCCCAAAAGGCCACCCAACCAATCAAAAGAAATAGATGAACTCTTTACCAACCAGTTAACAAATGTATATAGGAAGCATACATACATAATGGGAAACTTCAACTATTCAGATATCAGCTGAGAGACAAAATCTGCAGCAAGTGGGAGATCAAACAGATTCCTAACCAACCTAGCCAACAACTTTGTCATCCAAAACATGGAGGAGGGAACTAGAAGTAAAGCTATATTGGACCTAATTCTTACTAATAGAGAAGAAGTGATAGAGGGAGTTGAGGTTGCCTGAGCCTTGGGTGAAAGTGACTATGTCATATTGAAATTAAATATAATGCAACCTGTGTCTTAAACTTCAAAAAAGTTGATTTTATCAAACTCAGAGAGAACCTAGGAAAGATTCTATAGCAGAAAATCCTAAAGGGGAAAAAAACTCAAGAAGTGTGGGAAACTCATACCAAAAGAAAAAGAAAAACAAGAAATTCAAGAAGAAACAAGCATGGCTGCACAAAGATCTCTCTGACAAACTGAAAGACAAAAAGGACAAGTACAAAAAATGGAAAGAGGGATACATAACTAACGCTGATTATCAGCAGACAGCCAAAATATGCAAAGATTAAGTCAGGAAAGCAAAAGCTCAGAATGAAAAAAGACTTGCAACAGAAATCAAGATAATAAAAAAAATCTTTCAACATATTAATAATAGGAAAAAAGTCAAAGAAACTGTAGGTCCACTAAACAAAGAAGATGGCAAGGAACTAATAGGTAGTAGGGAGAAAGTAGAGCTGCTTTGCATCAGTCTTCACACAAAAAGAAATTATACCCCAACATACCAACCAAACTACTGCAAAAGACAAACTAGAAACAAAGATTAAAATAAGCAAGGAAATGATAAGAGAACACCTATCCGACCTTGAAGGGACCCGACACATTACATCCCAGAGTTCTGAAGGAGCTGGCAAATTTTGTATCAGAACCATTGCACCATATCTTTCAAAAATCTTGGAGCACCAGCGAAGTACCTGAGGATTGGAAAAGGGCTGATGTGGATCCCATCCTCAAGAAAAGGAAAAAAACAGAAGAGGAGGTCAAATTATTCTCCAAAGCACCAGGACAAGAAACTGACCAAAGAGAGAAGCAACCTGGAATTAAGGAGAAACTTCCTAACAGTGAGGACAATTAACCAGTGGAACAGCTTGCCTTCAGAAATCGTTCTATCACTGGAGGATTTTAAGAAGAAACTAGACAGTCACTTGTCTGAAATGGTATAGGTTCTCCTGCTTGAGCAGGAGGCTGGACTAGAAGATCTCCAAGGTCCCTTCCAGTTCTAGTCTATTCTAAAGATTAAACTTAATATATAAAATTAAAATTCAATTAAGAAGTTCAATGTATAATTTCAAATCACTAAATTTTGCACCGTTGTGTAGTGCAAAAAGTACTATAATTAACCATCTTAACACAGTTAGGCAATGATATGTGCTATGTGTGCAGGTTAAATTATACTCAGTCTAGTTCATTTTTATTCATTTTGTAAAAAGATGAAAATAATTAGTCTATGCCAGTGGTGGCGAACCTATGGAGCCGTCTCTGTGGGCACTCGGAGCCGTCTCTGTGGGCACACATGCCATTGCCCCAGCCTTGCCTCCGCCCATGACCCCCTCCTCACCAGCAGCCTCCCTGGAGGAGAGTCGCCCCTGAGCGTGGCGCACGCAGAGCAGCGCAGCCAAGAACATGGCAGCCAGCAGCATAGACAAGACTTTGCCCTCACGCCCCAATGCGCACAGTTGATGCTGCAGGGCGTGGGCAGAGGGCATGGCCGCCATGGTGCTACTGGGCTGCCTGGGCGATCTGCGGTGGGCCCTGGAGGCCGTGAGTGGCCCTATGGGCAGGCAGGGTGGGGCGGAGCGTGGGCAGGGGGCAGGGCATGGGTGGAGCAGGGGCAGGGGCAGTTTTTGTGCACTCGGTCTCGGTTTGCCATCACTGGTCTATACTAATCTAATTTATTTAAATATATGCATTGCACGGAATGAATTAAAACTATCTGATGCAATTACAAAGGGCTCAGGTTATGGTACCATTTCTTATAAATATATCCTATGTGATACAGTCTCTCAGATTTGCACACTTAATTTTTTATCTAAAAAAAGAATAGTTGCCATTGAAACTATTTCAAGCCTTATTTTCTCTCTTGAATAGGCATTACAATCTTAACATCAGTTAGAAGACTGTTTTCACTAAGCAGTTCAGCAAAAATCTAAGAACTGTTACAGAAAATGTTATATATGTGTATTGTTTCATTTTACCATTATATACAGTAGAAGGCATATACTGTACACTCCAAATAACTGTTCAAGCACTTTTAGCGTTCAAGGCTTAGATTCACTCTCAGGAGTTTTCAAAGAACCTATGTTAAACTCTCTCTCTCTCTATATATATATATATAGTTATACAGGAAGTTTTTCAGACAGACCGGTCTGATTGATTACACCTTGGCATTTTTAACTGCTATACTGCAGTCCTACTTTTTACAATATCTTTTGCCTTGCAGCCCCCCAATTAGGGGCGTTAAGCAGGCTCAAGTCACAACTGCCATCTTAGTCTCCCAATTTAATTCTTTAACTTTGTCAGAAAAAAAATTGGATATATAGTTATATATAATCTATTTCTATCTATATCTATCTGTCTCCATATCTATCTATCTATCTATCTATCTATCTATCTATCTATCTATCTATCTAAAAATCTGTCATCCTGAAGTTTATTTTTTTACAAAAGTTTTGATAGCTTTATATAAAGATATCCCAAGAAACCCTCTTAAACAAGGGTCCTCAGCCTGCATCACATAATAAACAATTACGATCAACAATGACAGAAACAATGTTAATGTTTTGGCCACAGGTTAGTGATAAGCATGATGTGCAATATTAAAAGGATACAGTCAATCTATATAAGGGGCAGCTACCAAAAGACCATGCTGCCAACATAAACCAGGAGGCTCAGAAATCAAATCTCCAACATGTGGTGTAGAATGTTGTGTTGCCATGGTAAATATTCATGTTTCAAGAGAAGTGTTAAATCTTGTATCAGAAGTCAAACTGGCTGCCAAGACACATTTTCACAAGTAAGGGAATTTTTGTCTTTTCAGAATGGAACTATTTTTCAATTGACACTGAATTTTCCCTAAAATAAATTCTTCATAACTAAGCCAGTCACACTTGAGTCAATCCAGAAAATGAATTACTCTGTTCCACTACAGAATTGTCAACAGTTTCTGTGTGTGCATGCAAATGCTTAAAAGTTATTTAGAAAACCTAATACTCCAACAAATATTTAAATAGTTACCTCAAAAAAAAAACCCCCACCCTTGATTGCAGGCCCTAAAAATCATTCAGTTCTAGAAAAAGAAGACAGAAGTTGACTTTTTCTGGCATTTTTTTTTTACACTTGTATATTCAAGGTATGCCACAAAAACCAAGCCGCCAGCCAAAAAATTAGGATGAATGATTATTTAAAAACATTTTTTTAAAAATTTCAGGAGTTTTTATTTTTAAAGCAAGACAACTGTATCTAATTTTTGTGCAAGATTGTTTTTATCAAACAAAACACTTGCTTGAAATTCCTTTCTCACATTTTACAGTACAGCAATATTGGATTTCTGCTAAGTCTCAACCGCGTAACAACAGCTTTCCATATTATCTTAAGTTCTATTCCGAAAAATCTTTTCTCTGTCAAGATTGTCTTTTTAAGAATAAACGTAGAATAGGATAAATAAATCTCACAAGAGAACAATGTTTATATTACCAAAGATCTAACCCAATCTTTATCAATACCTTTTAAAGCAACCACTATTAATAGAAATTTAAATTTAAAAATTCCACTAGATAGGTTTTATATTGTTAGAAGAAGCACTATTGTACCCCAGAAACACAGGCATTAGCTCTACACAGGATATCTAACATTATATAAGGAACCACACTGAAAGACATAGTGATTTTGTTCTATGAAGATAAGCTACAATGAATTGAAGCAAAGCATCTTTGGAGCATTGTTTACCAAGACAGGAGAACATTTAAGTTTAGTTTCACTTTCTTAAAAAAAATGTATTTCTCTTTCTTTAAAACTTGATGACCTTTTTTAAAGTATACTCTGAATTCTTAAAGTAGTAAGTTTAAGTTAAAGTTATCTTCTTGTAAACAGTTTTGTTTTTTTTAAATCTCTGTTTGATTCATTACAATGTGGTGGCCTTTCATGGAGTTCTTTTCACAGTTAAGTTGAGAAAAAAGGATCCCTGGCCCTTCAATCTAACTAATTTAAACATCAGAATTTTGTTAAAATTATAATTACCATGTTGCATAAAACATTCTGCAACTCTGTACAGGTTACAAATATCTATACAAATAAAATTATTTAATTTAAAATAAGTACTTTAAGTAAACAAATAAATAAATATTTAACTTAATAAATATTAAGTATTAAAACCATTTAAATTTTTAAAAAATGCCCTTCAAAACTAAGATATTGGGGAGAAATATGCATACTAACTATACACCTAAAAATGTGATAGGAGGGACCAATTCAGCTCAAAAGGGAAGTGGCTAAACAGCTGCCACTGAAGAGCCCTCATAGCTAGACAATTATAACTAACTTTCCTATGGGAAAGATCCCTGAAAAAAGGTCAAACGACAGTATCACAGACACTTGCTCAGTTGAACTATTTCTTCCACTGCCCACAAAGCACCATTATCACCATTTCGCTTGTAGTGAGTAATACACGACTATGGTTTGTTTTTAAATAATATTTATGTTTTACTTAATAGTTGTATATAGCATTTACAAGCCACTCTGGGAACACTTACTCTTGAAAAACAGAATGTAATAAATCATCCTATCAGCAAGTAGTTTCACCACAGAGGCCATGTATTGGAAAAAGCAAACTTACATGTTGATGTTAAATGTATCTGGGCAGATTTACAAAAGCTTTAACAACCTGGAGGTAGACTTAATGTATAAACATTCTTGTATTATTTAGGCCTAAACTTAAATTTCAACTTGTTCCATACAATATGAACTCTTTGTTCATTATCTGTAGAGAATCAATGTGGTGAAATGATTAAGGGGTCCAAATAGGACAGGAGAGACCCTGATTGAAACCCACCATCTGCCATTTCGCTAGTGACTAAGCCAGTCACATTCACATAGCACAAACTATGCTATATGGAAAAATTGGAAGTCTAATATGCCATACTGACTTCTTGCGGGAAAGGTGAGACATAAATGTAACCAATAAATAAATAAACCAGCTCATCTCTCAGATTGTACTCCTAAACGCTATGGAATAAAATTAAATCAAAACATAAAACATAAAAATGACAGCTGCACTATTGCTTCTCTTGCTTCAGAGTATCACCTAACACTTTGATCCTTAAACAATATTATGAGCCAGAAGACTGCAAAAGTTATCATAGAAGACTAAATGATGTTTTCATTTGGCATCCATTTTCATGACATTTAAAACTAGTTTCACACTATCTGATTTCCTAGATTCATAAACATATATTTTGTTATCTACTACTAACATAGTTATGGCTTTCTCTGTATACCTGAATACTTTCCAGCCCTTTTCTGAATTTTGTGACATATTTAATACACTTCTGATCTATTTGAATCTTAAAATCATCATCATAATCATCATCCATCCTGCGACGATATCTGTAATACCATCAAACATCCATATCTGCCTACCCCAGGCCCTTGGTAAGGAGTCAATAGGTAGACAAAATGCCAAATCCAGTCTGAACATCTGGCTGACTGCAATGATCCATAATAATAATGAAGTTGGAAGAGACCTTGGAGATCATCTAGTCCAACCCCTGCTCAGGCAGGAAACCCTATACCATTTCAGACAAATGGCTGTCCAGTCTCTTCTTAAAAACCTCCAATGTTGGAGCATTAGTGGCTTCTGGAGGCAGGTTGTTCCACTGATTAATTGTTCTTTTCAGAAAATTTCTCTTTAGTTCCAGTTTGCTTCTCTCTTTGATTAGTTTCCATCCGTTGCTTCTTGTCCTGCCTTCAGCTGCTTTGGAGAATAGCTTGACTCCCTCTTCTTTGTGGCAGCCCCTGAGATATTGGAACACTGCTATCATGTCACCCCTCGTCCTTCTCTTCATTAGATTAGATATTTCCAATTCTAGCAACCGTTCCTTATGTTTTAGCCTCCAGTCCCCTGATCATCTTTGTTCTCTTTTCTGTACTCTTTCTAGAGTCTCAACATCTTTTTTACATCATGGTGACCAAAATTGGATGCAATATTCCAAGTGTGGCCTTACCAAGGCATTGTAAAATGGTATTAACACTTCATGTGATCTTGATTCTACCCTCTGTTAATGCAGCCTAGCACTGTGTTGGCTTTTTTAGCAGCTACAGCACACTGCTGGCTCATATTTAAGTGATTGTCCACTAGGACTCCAAGATCCCTCTCACAGTTGCTACTAATGAGTAAGGGACCATCTATACTATACCTGTACATTTGGTTTTTCTTGCCTAAATGTAGAACCTTATTTTTTTTCACCATTGAATTTCATTTTATTAGAAAGCACCCAATGTTTAAGTTTGTCAAGATCCTTCTGTACCTTAAGCCTATCTTCTGGAATGTTGTCTATTCCTGCCAGATTGGTGCCTGCAAATCTGATAAGTTCCCCATCTATCCCCTCATCCAAATCATTGATGAAGATGTTGAAGAGCACTGGGCCTAGAACAGAGCCCTGGGGCACCCCACTACACACTTCCCTCCATGTAGATGCAGTTCCACTGAGGACCACATGCTGAGATCAGCCAGTCAGCCAGCTATGAATCCATCTGGTGGTGATACTGTCTAAGCCACATTTTTCTCTCTTAGCAAGTAGTAGGCTGTGGTCTACTTTATCAAATGCCTTACTGAAGTCCAAGTAAATTATATCCACAGCATTCCTCTGATCCACTAATTTTGTCACCTAGTCAAAGAATGCAATAAGAGTTGTCTGTTTTTGACAAACCCACATTGGCTTTTGGTAATCACTTTGTTTGCCTCTAGGTGTCCGCTGATTCATTGCTTGATTATCTTTTCCAAGATCTTCCCAGGTATTGAGGTCAGGCTGATATAGTTATATATTGAGTTATATATAGTTATATATTGAGGTCAGGCTGATATAGTTATAATAAGAAAGAACGTATTGCTAATGGTGAACATATCCCTTTCAATATATTTTAAAAATTACGAAGTTCTTTATTCAGTTTGTTCATTCCAAGATTTCTCACGGCAACCAGCAGTGCAACCTTAGTCTAATTCAGATAAATTAAAATAAGATCCAATTAAACTGAAGTTTAGGTTGGACAATGATGTGTAGATCTAGCATTATTCCAAGCTACTCTAGAAGAAGTATAGATTTATCTATAAACTGTGGAAAGATTTCATTGGTATGGACGTCAGGAAGTCTCCCTTTCTTACGCTTCCCAAGATGGACTGGAACGTTTGCATCTTGAATTTTCGGTATGCAAAATGATAGTTTAATCCTTTTAGGTCTAGGATAGCTGTCCATCCCCCCAATGCTTTGGGGATGACAAAGAGAATGGAGTAAAACCCCCGACCTCTCTGATCCAAAGGCACCGGTTCTATGGCCCTGATACTCAGGTGATAAATGGCCTCCTGCATTAGGTTTTTCTTTGTGGGATTTCTTAATTGAGGACAAGAAATGAAATGATTCAGAGGGTTGGAGATGAACTCCAGGGACAGTCCATGATGAACAGTGTTCAGGACCCAGGCATCTGTGATGGTGGCCTCGCACTGGCGGGCAAAGAGAAAAAGTCTGCCCCAAATGGGAGGAACCAACTGAGAGTCACTTGGACCTGCGGAATGGGCGACTGCTCCCGCGAAAGAGCCGTTTGCCCTGAAATTGATGCCTGGGTCTAGAAACCGGTCTGTCAGGCTGTCTGTCCTGTCTGACAGGAAAGGGGCAGTTGGGATGGGAATAGCTGGATCTGGCTCCTGTCTGTGCGTAAGGGTTGGCCCGTTTGTCAGAGCGCTTAATGAGATGGTTAAGGACCTTACATTTGTCCTTATTCTCTGTAAGTATGGTCGAGAGCCTCCCCAAAGAGTTTTCCTCCCTGATAAGGGGCTGCTGACAAGCGCCATTTAGACTTGGCATCGGCATGCCAGTGCTTTAACCAAAGCATGTGGCATGCGGTAACGTTAGATGCCAAGGCCCTGGAGGAATCTGGCGGCGTGCAGTGTGGCATCAGAAGCATGTTCCACGGCTGCCACCAGCTTGCTCAGATCTTGATGCGTGTGGATGTCCTCCGCAGGAATCCTGGCCTGAAGCTATTGGAGCCAGAGGAGAGAGGACCTGGTGAAAAAGGATGCAGAGGTAGCTGCTCTAATAGCCCACACCAAAGTTTGATGGGTTCTGCGGAACGTGAGCTCCCATTTGCGGTCCTCTGCCTTTAGGGCCTCAGATATATCACCAGAAATGGCAGTGGGGGATACAAGGGGACCTAAGGGCTCGTCCACCGCGGGCACCTCCAGGGCATCAGTCAGGTCCTAGACAACCTTGAAGAGCCTTTTCTCGTTCCCACTGGGGAGGGGAAAGGTGCCCAGGGAGGCCCTCTGTTTCCGGACCTTGTTTAGAAAAAGGGACAGACAAGATATACAGTGTTGGGTCGTTACTGGTTCAGAGAAGACCAGATCCGCCTCTGAGTCTGGTGCGGTTGTCGTTGCCGGTGCTGAGCGATCGGGCCCAATATGGGCAGTGGAGCTGGCTTTGCGGAGCAGGGGAATAAAAAAGGAAGGATTAAACAGACCGCCAAATGATGGTGGTTCTGGGGAAGGTTCCTCCTCATCCGATCATGGGGCCTCCAGTTCAGCATCATACTCGCAAGGGGATGAGGCCTCGGTGTAAGAGGACTCAGAAGGGGAAGAAGGCGCGTGGTAAGCCGCAGTAGCCGACTGATGAATCAGGAGGGAAATGACAGAGTCTGACCTAGTGTCAAGCCCGACCTGGCTTGCTTTTAGAGAACTCTTTCTCTAGAGCCTGGTGTCTCCTGCTGGCCTGCTTTTCCACCCTTTTGGAGGTCTTTGCCACAGATCTCGACTTGACCTTGGCCGAAATCTTGCCTTCGGCCTCCTGATTGGAGGATTTGTGCCATTTTGAGGCCGATGAAGTAAATAAGACATCCTTTGTGGAAGCCATAGTATCCTCCATTCTTGTGGATAAACTCAGGTACTCGATAGGGTACCCCTGGTATCCTGATACCGTGTAGGCGGGAGGGAGGAAATCAACAACAGGGGATGTACTGATCGTCCTGCCCCCCCCGGTCACCAGGCCGGTGCTATCTGACTGACCGGATGTGTGGGCAACCGCATGGTATTGCCAACCAGCTACGTGCAGAGTGGCAACACTAGAGCTCCAGCCCCAGACTTCAAAGGAAGAGAAAGCTGAAAAGCGAGCCCTGAAGACTAAGAAGGAGATGAACTGCAGCACTGATCCCAGTGTTGCCTGAAATAGGGAAGGTAAGCCTCTTTGCAGAGGGGAGACAGCTCCCCTCAGCTTGAAGCTCTTGTTGTGAAGGAAAGAGGAATGGAAGCCTCCGTTCCTCAGGGAAGGTGAGGATAAAATTGTTCTGGAGAACCGTCAGGCTGAAAACAGCACTGACTACAACGCTGCTCAGAAGACTGTGGGAAAAAAAGGAAAATCCACCAATGGGAAGTATACCTGCCTATGAGCCAAACTTGCACATCTGTCCTGGGCAAGATCAAGTCGAGACGTTTCAACTTTGGCGTTTCAACTTTGGCTGACTTGATCTGATTGGCCAGGAACACAGTATAAACCCATTGGTGGATTCTCCAGTGCTGGAGAATTGGTATTTTTATCCACCTATTGAGTCCTTCCCAAGGACTTGGAATAGGTGGATATTGTTGCTTGATGATGTTAAAGGTAACATTGCAGGATATAAGCTGTTTATAAACAATCTGTCTTCACATGAAAGCACCAAAGAGATAGTTATCTTTAAATGCTATGTATGTCACATTTAAATCCATCTGAATTACATGAAGTCTGTTTAATATTTCTGCACAAAATACATCATCGTGAAAATTTTGCTGGCAATCAATCAACATCTACTGTTTTATTTTTCATTAAGTAAAACTATAAATCATTCCTAAGCTTTACAAGAGGACCAAAGAATTAATGGAGAATAAGAGAAAGAGAGAATAATGCATTGCCTAAAGGAATTTGATATTATTTTGATGATTTAATCAATATGACTTTATATGAATATTGTTGGAATATTCATGAGCAGGAAGAGTCATGTGGTAACTCAGTCAGCCAATGTGAAGAAAGTGCTACTGAGTCTGTGCAAAAGGTATTGAGTTAAAAGCTGAATTTACAGTCTCTGTTTTGTCTCTGTATCTCTTTGTAAGAAGTATGCATTGAGCTATGCTGCTGTAAAGAAGAATGTATGGTAATGTAAATATTTTGATATAAATATAAAGAAGTTATTTGAATCAGCTAAATGCAGTCAACTGTGAGAGCTTCTGATTTATTTTTTCACCAATAGAGAAATTAAAATTCTCTAACAGGTTATGGGCCCAGAGCTTACTAAGCATAGCAATTTAAAGCTGGAAGAAATTGCCTGTGTTTAGAAAGTATAAGAAGAAGGCAGAATTAGCAGAATGGCTGCAATGGAATTTAAGGAAAGCTCTGTGCCTCATTTGACCTGCTAAAATGGAATGTTTGCTCAAAGCAAAAGAGCTGTGGTATATCGTAGAAAATCCACCACAAGTGTTTGCAGCTGCTGATCAGAAAAGTCATGATCGAGCAATGGCTTATCTCATCTTGAATTTAGATAATAAACAATTTCTAAATGTTGCAAATTTAAAGACTGCAAAGGAGATTTGGTTGAAGTTGAGAGCTGTGCATGTGAATGTTTCTGCATGTAATATAGTGCAATTGTCAAGAAAACTTTACAGGGCCTGTTTGCAACCAGGTGAATCTGTGGAACAGCGTTTAAATAAAATGCAACATTTATTTTTGGACTTAGAACAACGTGGGATTAAAT